>PNEQ01112667.1:0-141977 GCA_003012365.1 Medauroidea extradentata
TTCTGGATCTACACACACCTAAGCAATCTTTTCATTTGAAGTATGTTACGGGACATTTAGAACAAGCTACCTTGTGATTCTACTCTGCTCTTGGTTTATGCTTACTGAATTGTTAATTGAATGGAAGTACTACAATCCTGCAGTTTTAGTCTCAACTCCAGTTTTGTTTATAACTATTGCGCTTAGTTCAGTGCACCTTAATCATGAAATGAGGAACAGGGATGTACTTTTCCGTATTTGCTGTAAATCCGAAATCGTAAAGAATATCTTGTCACAGGCAGGTAAAAAATCCTGCAAAATACTATTTTCATTACCGTGCGAGGTGGCGCAACGGTAAAACGTTAGACTCGCATTCGGGAGAACTCGGGTTTGATCCCCGGCTACGGCCATCCTGATTTCAGTTTTCAATTGTTTCCAGAAATCACTCCACGCGAATGCTGTGATGGTACCTTAACAAAGACCAAGGTTAACTCCTCTCCCAGCTGCTGTCATTGTACCTAGTGGTGTGTAGCCGTCTATAATGACCTCGCTGTCGTCCAGACGTAAAGCCCACTTTCAGAATGTTCACGATAAAGTGAGCACTGTTTAAACTATTCTTTCAGCCATTTTGCTTTCATCTTTAGTATCTTTGACCTGAAAACTTCCCAGGAACGAAAAAAAAAAAAAAACACTGTAAACGTTTTACCAATCTCAAAACTCAACATATTTGCCTAAAAAAAAATTCAGTTTTTGGCTATTGAAAGTGTTGGGGAGTGCTCAGTTTAAACTGAACAGACTATACCTGACTATTTTCATTGATCATATATAGGGACCCCTGATTTTCGCGAAAAGAATCTTGCCACCCTTAGTTTCAGCGACTTACGTGCACATCTGCAGTTCTACTTCATGATAATTGGCAGAGTGTCTTTGTGAAGTGATGTCTCTCATTTGACTGTGCCAATCACGATAACATTACTACAACTTCACAAGTCAGTGATTTGCTAGTAAAACCCCAAGACACGTCAGAGATAAGACGTACAATCACTGATTATGGAGCAGAACTGCAGATGTGCATGTAAGTAACTGAAACTAAGGGTGGCAAAATTATTTTCGTGAAAATTAAGGGTCCCTAATTACAAATTATTGAATTGTAAAGGGTAATTAGATCTTCTGTCGACCGCTCTACTGTAACTATCTTCTTGATGCCTCATGCGTAGGGCCACGATTTTGTCGCGAAAAGATTTTTGCCCCATTTGTTTCAGTGTCTCTCGTGCACATCGGCAGCTTTGATTCATGGTTATTGGCAGCGTGTCTTTATTAAGACACGTTTCTCATTCGACTGCACCAATCAGAATGAGATTATTGTGACTCCTTACGTCTGTAATTTGCCAAGGCCAGCGAGAGTAAAATTATCCAATTACGGGCGATGTAGCAGACCTGTAGACGTGCACATGACGCATCGAAACCAAATGTTGCAAAAATCTTTTCACCATAAAATCGTGGCTCTACTCATGCGGTCATCTACATGGTAGCATCGACCCTGCTAGGGAACTAGTTTCCGTAAACTTTATTTATGCGTAAACTGTTTGCGAGCGCGCGTATTTTGTTAACTTTACGTCCCAAGAGAGGCACCGAAACAACTTCATAAAAGTTCCCAGTTATATCAGAACTTTTTGTGAACAAATTCTTGGTTTCTCAGCAGCTGTAACAAGGGACGTGAGGAATTCGTAAACTGCCTAGATAAAAGCTCGAATTGATTCACATATATGTTTGTGTTACTTTCTCAATTGGCCTGAGGCATATTTGACACCACCTCGAGGGCTCTCAGACCCAATAATATGCAAGTAACACATTCTAGACCCAATATTATTACGCTACTGTACCAGCCAACATCCAATGAGCCATTGATATCTGCCACATTGCCTTTTGAGAGGCTGCGTCACCTCTTTTGTTAACAATGATCGTTTTCGTTTAATAAATAAATAATCTAGCAAATAATCGGCAGTGTTTCCTTATAGAAACATTAAATTTTTCTATTAGGTGCGTTTTATAGGATGAAATCGATACTGGGAGTTATTTAGTGTTTATTATTCGGTGAGAAATAATTTTTATCTTAAAATTTAAATGAGATTAATTATTTCATAGTTATACTTTAATTTTTAGAATATACTGTATGAAATGAATAGTAAAGCAATTAGCTACGTCCGTATTGAAATACTTTCAACTATATCTTGCCAAATTTTTAATTAGGAAGGAATATAAAAAAAATCATCAAAATAAGTTGCACGGACGTTATTAAGAGTGCGTGGTAGATAAATAAAGGCTGAAAACATTAATTGATTTTTACGCTTTTACGAAGCCAATATGGATAAAATAATCGATGACAATCCTAGATAATGGTTGCCAACTTTATGAGTAAATATTTATCCAGAATTACTAATTCGTTACGCGTGATCTCTTGCGCCGTAGTTAAATGCACGAGATTCCGGCGTCAGAGATTGAGCCTCAGAAGTTCGTAACACTGGAAACATTTTTGTTTAAAACGTAGGCTAAAACTATTGTCTAGGATTGCTATTGCTTAATTTTCGCAAATTGACTTCAAGAAACCTACAGTTATAGGTTAATGCTTTTAGCGTCGAATTATGTACCACGCCCTCTTAAGTAGGGAACTCTGATTTTTGCGAAAAAATATTACTGCGCCACTTTGTTTCAACGCCTTACGTGCACATCTGCAGCTTTGCTTCGTGCTCAATGACTGGGTGTTTTTAACTCTTAGTGAACTGGGGTTATAGCTACCTGGTAATCACAGACGTGTGGTATCGTCGTAACAGTATGCTGAGTGGTACAGTCATCTAAGTGACACCTTTACACAAAGACACGATGTCAATACCCACAAAGCAGAGCTGCAGATGTGCACATAAGGCACTGAAACAATGTGGGGCAAAACTCTTTTCGCGAAAAACCAGTGTCCCTAGTTATCAGACAACGTATTAAATTCAGTAATGAAAGAGAACGAGTGAGGGAGAGATTTGAGGTCAGCGCATAACATCGAGGTCTTCAACGCCGGTGAGGGGTGATATGAGAGGAATATGGAGCAGTGCCGGAATGAAAGGACGGGAGAAACGGGAGAACCCGAGAAAACCTGCCGACCGACGGCATCGTCCCCACATAAGAAAATCTGGGGACCGTCCCCGCCGGGAATCGAACCCAGATCACCTTAGTGGGAGATGAGAGGTCTGATGTGTCCCCGTGATTTAAAAAATGCCATCTGCTTATTAACAACATGATTCCCAAGCTCCTCAGAAGTGCTAAAATTAGCTTTTTCCGCGTTGCTCTAGCTGAATAATAACGATCGTAATAGTAAAACTAAGCCATAGAAACCTGCACTGGACACGAACTTTCCACAAATAGAACAACAGGGTCATCGCTTGGAGTCCTATTAAAAATCAGCTATACGGAAACACTGCACACTAGTTTAGTCCTTCGCGCCTAGAGGCGATGAGGCGTTTGACGGACGTGGTATGTTCGCCCTATTGTCTTCCCCCGTTTCCGCGCCTCAAACGTAAAGAGAAAGCTACCGCCCACTAACTCCTCGTTGTAAAAGGGCCGTAAAACCATCTCTAGAGCCCGGTAATATTCGCGAAAATAATTTTGCAACACTTTGTTTCAGTGCCTTACGTGCGCACCTGCATCTCTGCTTCGTGGTCAGTGATTGGCTGCCGTAACACCCAGCGTGTGGAGGTTAAACCCGCAAATCACAGATGTGATGTGTGACAGTAAACCCGCAAATCACAGACGTGATGTGTCACAGTTATCCGTGTACTGATTGGCACATTCAAATTAATAACGACTCTGCACAAAAACACTCTGTCAATAATCATGAAGTTGAACTGCAGGTGTGCACGTAAGACACTGAAACAAAGTGGGGCAAAAATCTTTTCGCGAAAACTACCGGGCCCTAACCATCTCACATCCAAAAGGAGGCCATTTTACTCTACTCATCATAATAATATAGGAACCTCTTGTTCTAGCACGTTATCCAGAACAGCTTTTAGTAAATAAAGTATTGCTCAGTCCTTTATCGCTAGAGCCACTGTTTTTGTTGCACATCTGTAGCTCTGCTCCGTGTTCAACCATTGGATGTTTTTAACTCTCAGCGTCTAGGTATTCTACTTTAACACGCCTATTATAAGTAATTTATAAATGTGGCGTTGATAAATTGGACCAGAGTTTTTTTTCCAACATTTGTCAACATGACTATTTTTGTACTAATTCGTATTAACAACTATAAATCTTGTATGACGTAAGTATATTTTTTGTTTTTTTCTTTAATACGTGATAGTCTATAATTTAAATACACTGACTGTTAATTTATTTGTTATGTTTGTCTTCAAATATTGTAATTTACAATTAGTAAGTATGAGAAAGTGCGTATTTAACAATAGTAAGTTAAAATTTAAAAAAAAATTCATAAATAAAGTGATGTATGCCAGTTTTCCTTTCCCGTTGTAAGTTGCAGACATGACAACCACTTAAGAGGGTACTTTCATTTAATCGAGTTTTTAATTAAGTTTCACCTATTTAAAAAAGAAGCTGGGTAGGAAAAAGATAATGTGTTAACCGTCATTTTAGGATAATATTTGTCTACTGTTCCTATCAGAGTAACATACAGTACTATTGTTGACATATGACATTGCAATATTGTGTCGTCCCAGAAATCTTAGAGTGAAACTAAGGAAAAAAAAACGAAAAACGAAAATAAAGAAAAAATAACAAGCCTAGTATGGCTGTAGTAAACACAGCCATAAACCAAAACATAACATGAAATATCCCATAAGAAGTTAGTCAACAACAAAACATATAAGTTGAAATACTCAACAAAATAATCTGTAAAACTCAGAACACCACAGTTAAGACATCATGTTGTTTCCCACAGCAAGAAACATTCAAAGACTTTATCAGCGTGATCGTAATTGGATCTAAAAAAAATTATTCACTGATTTCAGACTCACATCAGTAAATATAGATAACAGTCAGCTCACATAAGTTTCAAAATCTATCAAATAATGCTTTATGTCTTTTCTGGCTCTTAATTAAGTCATAAACATTAGTTACAAGCAGGGCTGTGGAGTCTGTACCCAGAGCTATCGACTCCAACTCCAACTCCGACTCCAACTCCAACTCCGACTCCCAAGTTTTTTCACTGTCCGGCTCCGCCACCAACTCCGACACAAGCGGATTGTATAATGTTTATCATCAAAACACATTTCAACATCACGGAGTGAATACAAACTTGTAAATTTACTGAAAAACTTCTTTAATTTTTTTTATAGTAACTACCTTCCAGACGCTCAGAAATTAACACTTGAACAATACTCTAATAAATATTGTGATTTCTTTAAGAATTTTAGAGTTTTAGTTAACAGTTGCCTAAGCTTGTTTAAATACGCACTTATTAAATTTGAGTACTAGGATTTAAACATAAAATATAACAATGTAAATTTAAGATTGGTTAGCCAAATCAGATATGAAGTCGGAGTTGCTACATTTTAATCTGCTCCGACTCCAACTTTGGCTCCACACAAAATTGCAAAAACTCCGACTGTGACTCCACAGCCCTGGTTACAAATAAGCAAATATAACATTAATAGGCCACCTCTTTAAGGGTGTTCAAATGCGATAATATAATAATGTTATATAATTATGAAATATTGTTAGTTTTGTAGACGACACTTGTAAGTTCAGTTTCCTCTTTCTAAACAATTTTAGCTCTCATAGTTTTCCCAAAACAGTATGACAAAATAAAAATTTACTTGTTCTGCTGCCAACTGACCTACTTAAATGAAATGATTCACTGTGGTATTACATCCCATGAGCTATGCAATAAAGCATTTAAAAAACCAAAACGTAATATTTTGAATTTAAAAAAAATTACAAAATGTAAACGAAAAAATTGAAAATTCTGCAATTTTTTTAAATATAAAAATATTTCACGGGCCTTATTAAAATTGTTTTACCATACAGTCCGTGGTATGTTATTTCACTGTGAATTATTTAACTTACATTTAGTCAACTGGTCTTCACTATTTGCATGACAGTAGACCATGCACATTTTTACTTTGACACTATTACGGGAAAACTATGCAAGCTAAAATTATTGTGTAAGAGGAAACTGTACTCACAAGTATCGTCTACAAAACTAACAATATTTCACAAAGATGTATCATTACTAATCTGTCGCACATGAGAATAGTCACCATCCTGAATTTTTGTATTATGAGTAGTAACTTTTCTTCTGGGTAAATGTATGCAACTTTAGCCTAACTGCATTATAGAATACATATACTGATAGAATTTTAGACATCGTAAATACCTTTTTTCGTTAATTTTGTTAATTTCCAATTGCAGTTTGATAATTCTTGTTACTGTACTTTCTTAACAGCAATTCGATCCGTTACAGCAGTAACGGGAAATAAAGATTTATGATGTCTAAAATTCCCTTAATATGTATTATTTCTGTAGTTAGGATAAAGTTGCACAAATTTACCCAGAAGAAAAATTAGACACAAAAAAAATTCTAGATGTTGACTAACACTCACTCTTAAAGCCACACCCGGTAGTTTTGCTGTGAATTTGAAAACCTTCTTTTTTTAAACATAATTTTGATTTCGAAAAATCCCTACATTTCTTTGTCACAAATAGATCATAATTTGTACGTACAATTTTAGTAGCAATAACCATCACAGTTTTTATTATTTGCACACTAAAAATAGCACTAATTTTGTTTTTAAAGTAAGTCATCAATCAAAATAATATTTAATGAACGAACTTTGCATTACTTTGCGAAACGACTACATAGAATATGACTGCATATATTCTTGAATTATTTTGAAAGCAGTCTGTTAAAAACGTTCTGAGTTTTTTTACACCAATGTAAAATAACAATCTAGTACGACCTCACAATAACTGCGAATACGGGCTGGCGCCATTTTACGTATAGATTCTCATTCTCCTTGATTTAACAGCCGGCTCTCCAAGTTACATTGAAAGCGCTTGAAGATTCCTGTAAACGGGAAGAAAAGATAAGACAAGCTGTCGATTTCCTTGTTCTCCTTCAGCTACTGGGGAGTGACTCTCGATGGCCATAAGGAGAAACAAACGTTCATAGTTAACTCTTGAGCGAACACCATAAAACCAAGCACTACAGACAGTTGGCACTCCCGTCGATGGGCACATTCAGCGAACTAACGAACGGGTGTTGGTATGGGACAATCTTGACAGAAGGGTGAAGGAGGGGGGGGGGATTAAAAAGTTAGTGAGGTCGCTTTTATTGATCGGCGCAGACGTGAGAAACTGCCAGAAGAAGATGCAGCAAGTAGATTGAAGGGGGGGGGGGGAAGTCATGGGAATCCGGTTAGACTCGATAGTGATCAGAAGGAGAAGAAATATACTGATTACAAAACGATTAAAGAAGCTGCTGAACCGACAAATGATCGTAAATACCACGAGATTCCAAAACGACGAGATTTGAGCAAGTGATATTGAATTTCCAGTGGTGCAGCTAGTGAAGAGTATCTTCCGTTTTTAAACTGAGATTGGTGAGGGAAAGGGTTCATTAAATGTATTTGGAGTATAAATTTCCATTTTACTAGTTGTTTCATAAAAGTATTATATTATTTATACGCTTCGTCCACCCGGTAGTTTCTTGGCTACCGATATGTAAAAAATTAAAACCTAGTTATTTGCATTTCGTGCAAAGACTTACAGATGAACGCATGGGATTTAAGATTTAATATTTTAAATAAACGTATTACTGTATGAAAAACAGTGGCGACTCGTGGGTTGTTGCCAGGTGGGGCTGCAGATAGAGTCAACCAGCGTACAACCCTGTACAGCTCTTGGCAACTGCAGCCTTACCTGGCAACAACCCACGAGCCGCCACTGATGTCTTTTAAGAATATATATGAAATCGTGTAGACAGCACCTTTTTTATTAGTTTTTCGCTGACAGCGAAATGTACCTGTATTCAGCTATAGTTTTATTATTTGCTCAACTAATTCCAGGAAGTGTCGACTAAGTCAACGGCCAATTGTGAGCGTATTAAAGACATATAGTTGATGGAACTCAGCTTGCGCCGAAGAGAAAACGTGAATTTTTCAGACCTCTAGTTGGACAATATTCCTGCCACACATCCTGCACGGGGCTGTAAAGTGTACCTGCCTCTACCAGTCAAATGGTTCCACATTCAACTCAGTCTTGTGTATGATAACTGCTAGGACCACGATTTTGTCGCGAAAAGAATTTTGCGTCACTTTGTTTCTATGTAATACGTACGTGCTCATCAGCAACTCTGTTTCACGGTTATATGCAGCGTGTCTTTGTTTAGGCACGTCTCCCATTTGACTACACCAAAATGGATAAGGAAATCGTGACAGCATACGTCTGTGATTTGCCAATAGAACCCCAAGACATATGAGAGTCAAAACATCCAATCACCGATCACGTAGCAGAGCTGCAGATGTGCTCTTATGTCATTGTTACCAAATGATGCAAAAATATTTTCACCACACACAACTGGTTCTATATGTACGTCTTTAGGCGGTGACCATATCAAATATTTTATATGTGGTACGTGCGGTGAAAGGTCTGTCGAGTGCCCCTGTGTTTCTGTTGGTATTTTTATAGCTACACCTATCTGAAAAGAAAAACACGTTTTGAGCCACTTTCAGGGCGCTTAAAAACAAATTTACATTGTGTAGGTACCACTGAATTGAGAAAACATATTGTAGAGATGATGGTTTATTGCGGGAAAATTTGAGTGTTTGCTGTGTTTCAATGTACGTTCAGTTTATCAAATATCACTGGCTTTTCCTTGTATGTGGAGCTATTAACATGTCTGGTTGAGCCAATGAGAATTCCCGCTATTATAATATTTTATGTCTGTTGTTGGTCTGCAGACAGTTACGAAGTGTCAGACGTATATCATCCAATCATACACGTGGCGAGAAACTACAGCGTTTTCAAGCATACATAGGTACAAAACATTTTTGCGATATACCATCATCTCAAATTATAGCACTGCTTTGTTTCAATTACTTACCTGCACATCTGCAGCTCTGCTTTGTGGTCGTTGTCAGCGAGTCTTTGAGTAGAGGCGTGATTTATTTGACTGTGACAATCAGAACAAGGTTACTGAACACCACAAGTCTGTGATTAGCGGGTAGAACCCAAATACCACAGACTAGAGAGTAATACAGACGCGAAATGACACGGCGGGTCTTTTGATAGGGCGAACTTCACCGCTTGTTGGCTGCCCGAGGTTGTTGATACAAGCCCCGTGTATGTTTGGTTCCTGTATGTTACTGCAGGTTTCCTATTGGCCTGGCTGCCGGCTAGCAGGGCAGCTACCATACACTGATTAGTCGTAGGCTTATCCGCCATATTGCTGGCCAGGGAAGTAATTTTACTGGCGTGTGTGACTGAGCTCGCTGTCCTACCAGCTATTTCACTTCTGTATTCCTAAATATTCTGTGTCAATACGCTGAAAGTTAAAACATCCAATCATTGACCACGAGGCACAGCTGCAGATGAGCACCTAAGGCATCAAAGAAAGTGGTGCAAAAATCTTAACGCGAAAATTAGGGTCCGTAAATATTCATGTACGTTGGGTTGGGAAGAGTAAATACATGGGATCCGTAAGTAAAGATTGTCATGAACTCGGAAGACTTTGGCCTATACACAGTAAAAAAAAAAAGTGTACATTTACAAGGAAAATCTTGTAAACTAATAGCAGAACGTAATAAGTCAGGTAATGAAAGAAAGATGTCAGAGACCTTTTAAAGTGGTTACAAATATCGTAAACACCTTTGCGAACTAGTAAAATAGACGTTAACGAGCAAATTTTTCTATTTGAAGCAAAATAAACCTAGGAGACCTAACGAATTTTACAAAACATTTCGTAATTTTACAAAAAAAATTTTGAAAACTAGTTTTCAAAAATATTTTTTATAACATTACAAAAAGTGTTGTAAACATAACCAGATATTAGCTGTAAATATACAAAATTTGTTTGTGTATTTATAGAAACGTTTGTAAATATACAAAGAAGCTTGTAAAAATACAAGTTTTTTTGTAAATTTTGACAAAAAGTCTTTGTAGTGTTATCAAAAACTTTTTTGGAAACTATTTCCAAAAAAAAATTGTAAAAGTACAATTTTTTTTTACCGTGTACATTATTTTTTTGATCGAATCGATGCAGCTCCCCTGCTTAGCTAGAGTCATTCGGTCGATAAAATTCCCCGTCTAAAATATCGAATGTATCAGTAACTCTGTATCGCTAGGTTAATATATTTCGTGACTCGATTATCGTTCTCCATCTTCCGTTATGTTATGTTGTAAAGGATTGAACAAGCGAGTCCCTACCTGTTAGTAAACTGCGATCACGGATTTGAACAACGACTCTGCGCGCAATCTGTAAAAGAAGCCGACGATTATGCAGCCTCCGTGCGGCAACACGAGCAATCTAGAACCTTCTTCGGCGGTGATTTATCAAGCTGACTTCACTTGTCTTCCAAACGTCGTATAATTCAAAATGGACCACCTGTGCGCCACGTAAATACCGTCGAGATTACACGCATGGTACCTCCGGCTTCCACGTGTTCACTCTCATTTCGCCTCTCTTCTTTTTTTTACTGTTGCCTTTGTGATCTGGTTTAAATATCAAGAACAACGGCCGTAAATTCACGTGAAGCTGTGCGACTACTTTTAATGCTTGCACAAGAAGAAAGTTACGACGTCTGGCAATTAAACCGTGGTATTCTCAGAGCATATGTTTCAGCTACCCGGACAGTTGAAATTAATTCTCTGTAACATTTCTCAGTGTTCTTCTTTTACATCAAACCACTATTTAATCACATATCATTTTGAGTAAATAGCATTTCACACGAAGAAAATATTTTTCTTTTTTTTTTTTCTTTTACCGAACATCACTTTTTTTTAAGCAAGCACGCGAGCCGTATGTAGGCCTACCAACGTATTATTTGTAGGAAGAGTGGTGTATCATAAACATATTTAATGCCAAGATATCATCAATATTTAAAAAAAAAAAAATGAAATTATCCTACATTATAGAAACGTAATAAGTGACGAGTAAACTTATAACTTAGTTAATTGTTCCTGTACATGTACATATTTCTAGCCATTTTGTCAATTTATCTTATTGGATACTTTTGAATGTAAACCGACGATATGTTCTAAAAGACTGCAGCGTTGTGCACAGTATTGAATGGACGATTATTCGACACAAATTAAGGACTTGCTGTAAAATCGCTCAAACATTTTTTTACGTAATGCACGACGTTCGTTGTGTGTTTATTTCTTTTTTAAAATATTTCTGCGGGTGCTTGATTGGCTATTGTTTGCTGGGTGCAAGTTCTGGATACTATGATACTAGATAGTGCAATGAAAAAGTTACAAGTCTTTTTACCCGGGTAGCACGTCGTTGCTGTCCTCTCGGGGCGGACCGATACTGTAGTAGAAATTGTCGGTATGGCTCTTAAGGATCACAGTTGCGCGCACGGAGACCCCGACAACTAATTAGAATATCAAATCCCTCGCAATCACTATCTCTGCAATTACTAACCAGAGGTGTCTCGGCCCGACGTACTTTGTGACTTGGCGTAATCTTAGTGGCGTCCCGGCGCCCAAAACAACGACGATGATGGCGCCTCGGCCCACAATACTCCGCGTCTCGACGCCTAGCTTCGACGCCTGACGGTGGCACCTTGCCCTACCGTCGCCGCGACGTCTCTTACGGCTCGACAACGTCTGTCCCGGACCGACGACGCCTTGCTTCTCCTTGATCCGCGCCGAAACCCTCGTTACTTGCTCAGCAAGCTCCGGTTCGTTTAGGGTCAATCAGGAGTCAGCTAACAACCGATGGCCCCGCCTCTCGAGGACAACAATTCCGGCCAGAACCGTATTTATTAAATCATTTCTTAATTTCTCGTCGCTAATTACATCAAATTACATAAAATGGTTAATTTACTTGGTAACATTTATTATTTATTAACTACTAAATATCTACAACACCGTAATAACTAGCAAAACTGTTGGCTGGACCCCTCCCCCCGTGACAAGCCTCCAGGGGGGTGGCTTGTGCGTGGGTGGGGTGAGGTCCCAGGCACTCTCTGCACTTGCTTCCCTCTCCATCGTTTTCACAAAGACACAATATGTACAACTCCTATTTTCTATATAAAACTTGGTGCAGTACCTAATGGTAACTTAATGAGAACTATTGCAATGTGATCCTGACACATTGACGAGGAGAATGAATGGTCGCAAGGGATAGTTATTATTGCACATTGATTTATGATGGTTGACACTGATAACTATTAAATATAATAGATCGGGGTGGCGACCATATGGGCTTGTCACAAATGCTTTGAAAAAAATCAAGATAAGGACAGTTGTACATTACACAATTCTATGCAGACGTTTTGAAAAATAATGCACATTTGTTAGCAAAAAAATATATATATTTGGCTTGGATCTGTCATATTTTCATAACAGAACTAGTAATACCTTGGGTGCAAGAATATGAATAACTACTAACAGAGTCACGATTTTGTAGCGAAAACTTGGCACCATTTTGGTTCAATGTCTTACGAGCACATCTGCAGCTCTCCTTCAAGGTTATTGGTAGTGTGTCTTTGTCACGGTCGTAGAAGAACAGGTCTGGACACTCGCCTATCTAACAATGTATTTTGCTTGACCTCCTTGTTGTTTGCCTGTAGTTCGTCAAGTTACCTAGAATGTTGTACTTTTTGGCGCTGTAAGCCGGGAGGTCGGACTCAAACTCCGCCCACTACAGCGCCAAAAATGTATAGCATTACCGGTAACTTGGTGAACTGCAGCCAAACAACAAGGGGATCCAGTTACCAGGCGAGTGTCCAGACTTGTTCTTCTACAGCCGTTATATTTGTTCAAACACGTCTGCCATTGTACAGCACCAATTAGAATATAAATATAAAATTATGACTTTATCGCACTTGAACACCTGAAACAAATTCTCCAATCATAAGGTGCAGGCTACAACACTATTTTCCAAAATAAGCTGGCACGAAAGACTTCCACTGTCTCTGATGAGGGGCCGCGGTGGCTGAGCGGTCAAGACCTCTCGCCTCCCACCAAGGCGGTCCGGGTTCGATTGCCGGCGGGGTCGGTCCCCGGATTTTCGCATGTGGGAATCGTGCCGGACGATGCCGCTGACCGGCGGGTTTTCTCGGGTATCTCCCGTTTCCCCCGCCCATTCATTCCGGCGCTGCTCCATACTCACCTCATGTCACCACCCACCAGCGCTAAAGACCTCGATGTTAAGCGCTGACCAAAATCTCTCACTCTCTCAGTCTCTAATGATTGCATGTGGGCATACGACGTGTAAGAACTGCCGGGGGTTGGTTGAGTGTTTTATGATGAGGTCGAGGTGGAGAAGGGGGAAGGGGGGCAGCTCAGTACAGCACGGGGCCGCTGACCGCGTGACGCAACAGGTAAGCCGCGTGCGAGACGTCGCCACAAATCTCGCCGCCGAATGTGCCACTGCGATGTTGCCACACTGCGCCGAGAGCACATTGCGCCACACCAGTAGAGCTCAGACCACTATTAACTGCACCGGCATGCCTGCCAACCAAACTGTTTTGTCACTAGCCCGTACGTGCAGGTCCCGGTGGCTCCATTATGTTCCGTATCCGCCAATTTGATGTAACGGAAATTCTGCACTTAATTTGGCCTGCAAACTTTTTATGTTTTATGCTTCGACGAGGCAGAGGGAATACTTTGTTTCATTGTATACAGTTGGTATTGCTCGACTGCTATTGCTTATACTTTACCTGCGACCATCTGTAGAAAATATTTCTTTCTTCCTCCAGAAAGTTAGTACTGTCATAAACTAAGAAAGGCAATGAAGGTGACATGTAAGAAGGTAATAATTGTGCCATGCCAGCCGGAAATTTTAATAAATCTCATTGTATGTACCTTACAACGAAAAATTGAAGAATTCGAAGATGGCAGGTGCTAATCTCCTTTAAGTGTGGGTCATACTCATAAGTTACCTCTAAGACCCGTTGTACAGTGACACGCGAGCGGATACGTATCACAAAAACGCAAACGCAAAGACGCTCCGAGTGTGTTCCATAATGGGATGTAAGCGGACACGGATACGCATGCGGAAACGCAAGATAATAGCTCAACTCCGAACTCTTACGTATCCGTGCTTGTGTGCAGCCAATAGCAATCGAGCATTTCGTCTTTCGCCACCATTTTTGTTTACGACACTTTTACGTGTTGAGTTTTCACGGTTGACAGTTAAATTCGCCTTCGTGCACTGTATTTACAATTATTATCTGTGACTAGAACATTACGGAACACTTTTCATGAAGTGCCGTTTGAAAAATTAAACATACGAAAAAAAAAAAATTTTTTTTATTTGTAAAATTTCGACTGTTGTTTATTAAGTTAAAGTTATGTGAATGTAAATATTTACATTTGCATAGAAAACACGTACATGGCCTTGCTGTACTATTCATAACGTACTTAACTCCGTATAAATCACTGCGCGTGCACGCGAACATCTAGTTCGATGAAAAACAGGACGAGCCCTATTTGTCAAATAAGATACGAGATTCTGGTTGAAATGATCGTAGTACCCGTTTACACTGTGCTTGCAGTGAATTAGATTCCGAATTCTGTGCTGAATTATGAAGTGTGTGTACCGAGCTTTACAAGCTGTATTTAAGATCGCGGGTTCGTATTTACGCGGCTTTAGCAAATATCGCTGAACCGATATAGGCTAGTAAAACCGTTACATATATGTACTGATTTTTTTTTTAATTTGTAGCATAACCCTTTATAGGACAATGGTATAGTGTACATATTTACCACCGGTTTTGTAGGTTGAACGGCCAGCACTTTAGAAATAAACGTTATGTATAGAAACTGTTTAACCTAGGAGACCCTATTTTTGGTAGAAAAATTTCTGCAACAGTGATAGGAATGTATTTAACTCTCTCGTGTCTTAATGGCTAGTTGCAAATCACAGACGTGCTGTTTCGAAGTAACGTAATTCTGATTAATACAGTAAAATGTGAAGCGTCATTCCACAGAGACCCTCTGAAAAAGAACAATTAAAGGGGCAGTTCACCTCACTTTTCAACGTATTTTATTATTTTTATATTTGTACCAGATATTTTTTTCTTATTTTAGACATAAATTGTGAAAAACCTTCCTTTTAGGAAATTTTTGTATCTCTCATAGTTTTCACGTAATGAATAGTAACTGTCAAAATTTGCACTTTACGGTTTTATGCACGCCACTAAAACCAACTGACATACCGAACCGGAACAAATTCACAGTATATAACAATGTTGTTGGCTGTGATTTGACGCATACAAAAAAAAACTAAATATATAGTTTTGTGTTTTTAAAATAATTGTTAAAGTTTTTAAATTTTCATTTCAGAATTCAGCATTTTTTATTAAATACAAAAATATTTATTTTTTTGTTTTATATATGTCAAATCATAGCCTACAATATTGTTATACGCTGTGAATTTTTTCGGTTTGAAATGTTAGTTGGTTTTAGTGGCGTGCATAAAACCGTAAAGTGCAAATTTTGATGTTTACTACTCATTATGCAAAAACTATATGAGAGACAAAAATTTCCTTAGAGGAAGATTTAATCTCAATTTATGTCTAAAATAAGAAAAAAAATATCTGGTACAAATATAAAAATTGAAATGGACGTTGAAAACTGAGATGAACCGCGCCCTTAAGCAGAACTGTATGTCGGCACATAAAACATTGAAACAATTTGGCGCAGGAAACTTTCCACGGAAATCAGGAGTCCCTAGTAACACGTGTTCCTGATGGAGCTGTGTACGGAAAGAAGTTCACATTTCTGAGAAAAGTCACGCGCATTGTAAATATTAATTCCGGGCCCTTAAAAATACTTCAACCGGCCTTTTTGAACAGCCATGTACAGAGCGGCTGATTTTTGGCCAAATTAATTTTGCATCATCTTGTTTCAGTGCCTTACATGCATGCACATCTGCAGCTCTGCTTCATGGTTATTGATCGACATGAATTTGAGCAGGAGTGTCGCTCATTTGACTGAGCCAATCAGAATAATGTTACTGAGACACCACACATCTGGGATTAGCGGGTATAACTTGACGACGCTGAGACTCAGAAACAACCAATCACTGATCAAGAGCAGAGCTGGAGGTATGAATGTACTCTGTTAAAAATTTCCGTGAGTAAGTAAAAAATAACGGAAATATTATTTTGTAACACAGTTATACATAATTATGTTCCATTAATTAAACATATTGTAAAACTGCGAAAAGAAACTAACTAAATAACCGAAAGCATTATTGCGCCTTCATCCTAAAGAAGTCAAATAAATATGCGAGTTTCCACAAGTGGGGCTAGTTTCCTTCCGCAAATTAACGGACACTTCTGGAGAACTTTTTACCAGCACTTCTCCGTAAAACAACGAATTTTATTTTTAACAGCGCCACGTAATGTTTGTGAGAGTTTTTAGCAACTGTTGTTTAGTACTCCTTAGTAGCATACTAAACATTCCACTGGCATTCGGAACCACTTGAAATACTCTCATGTACACCGTTATAAATTTTAACGGAAATGTACCGTTAATGAACGAAAATAGTGTCCGTAAAAGTAAAATAAGGAAATGTCTGTAGTAAATATACACTACGGAATCATATGTAATATGTCCATATGTCTGCTGCGGACGCTTGCACGGAAAAAATCGAAAATTTATGGGTTAGTAGACAGATGTTAAGATTACGGGTATATTTTTAATAACATCACCGGTATATCTTCAAATCTGTAGAAATACAATTGTAGCATTATAGACATGTAAATATGGCTCAGTTCTGTGTGATGAAACTGTTTTACGGAAAATTATGTTGGATTAAGAATTAATTTTCCGTGAATTCACGAAGGTATCCGGAGAAATTTTTACCGGAAATACCGTAAATGGACGGAGAAACATTTTTACAGTGTATGCAATGAAACTAAGTTGTATTAAGATCTTATCGCGAAAACTTCGTGTCCTTACACACGAGGCATTGAAACTAGTTGTTACGTAATTGTTTTAACAACAATTCATTGGCTCTTTTCTTGGCAACTAACGACTAATTTAAAGATTATTGTCCGGCTAGTAGATGCTAACGTTCACTTGCTGCAGCTACTGATGTCGGCACCATCAATTCCTTGCTTCGTTTCTTCAAAACAGCTATAATAACCACCAATCAATTTTGACCTTCAATGGGAAGTCCTCATTTCTGTGACACGACTTGGAAGCTTGAGTGTCCCAAGACTAAAAGCCCAAATATTTTGTTCCGTTTTCTCTGGCAGATAACACAAGCTGTGCGCTCAGTTCGCTGGCAGACTAGACAAAACGGCCGTCCTGAGAAACCGGAGAGGAATAGTTAATTAGAGCTGGCCCTGATGAAGCATGCACTTAGAGCAGCGGAGTAGCGGTCTAGGGACGATGGTGGCGCGCATACATCTCGGCGAATAATGGAGACCAGCAGGCAAGTGTTGATGGGAGAATGGCTGGAGTTGTTTTGGCTCGGCGTGATCAGAAATAGCTCGTCAGGATCACTGACCGGTCGAGTGGGCCAGATATCATTGTAATCAAACCCCAGTCCCTCCCCTCTCCTAACCATTACTTACAACTTACACGTGGTATCTATACGCGATCTAAATAAATACATCTTACTTAGCTTAGTGCACATCGTACAGGGTTGTACAGAGTATTTGAAAATATTATTTTTAAGAAGTGTAATTTTCATATTGAATAATTTCTAGCTTAGTTTATTACAAATATATCATAATATGAGTCTCATTTTTGGTACCATTAAACCTAACAATTTTTCACATTTTTGCATCCAAATAATTACCAAGTTTATAATGAAAATAAGCCAAAATCAAGATCTCTCTCTCTTTCTCTCTCTTTCTCTCTCTCTTTCTCTCTCTCTTTCTCTCTCTCTCCTTCTCTCTCTCTCTCTATATATATATATATGTGTGTGTGTTTGCGAATTAACAGTGCAGAATTTTGCAAAAAGCCTTCATATGGTTGTGCATAGTTTGGCTGCTCTTAGGGCCGTATCTATAAACTGCTTTCGAATGACAACCAACTGCTCACCAATGCTTTCTCTATGGGGATATCAGTTAGTTGTCTTTCGAAAAGCTGTTTATAGATACGGCACTTAGTCTTCAATTTTTCAAAGCGTTCCGTTAAAACATTTTGAATTTTTTTTGCGTCAGTGTGAGGCAAAATACATAGCATGACCTGAAGTGGTTGTCCTCATTTGCAAACTTTTTTTATGGAAGAGGAACAAGGGGATACGACAAATATCGTACGACAGTTCTACCAACATTACCTCAAGAGAGACACTTTTGAAATTATTTAACGGTAATACTTTGTTTTGTACGCTGCATGTTGCTTGAAGATCGATTTGGATCTACTTCTGGTTGGACTGAAGACAGTCTAGAGTACTTTGCTATCTTTCACATTCGTTTTCCGGAGAAGTTCTTATTGAAGTTAGGCTATGTTAGCAAACAGCAGGAAATATTGTCAATATGGAAAATTTTAGATTTTATAAGGGTACAAGCTATAACTCAGACAACTGTATCTTCTAGCCGACGGTTGTGTTTCAGTGTACGTTCAGACACGTCTTAAATTTTTTTTTTTTTTTTTTTTGCTAAAACCACGAAGAAATGTTTTGTCCTTTTCTTGTAGACGTTTTATTAGCTCAGGATTTTTCCGGATGTGTTTGGCACACTTCGATACAATAACAAAGGCTGAACGAACGTACACATAACAGAATTTTAACTTATTCATGTTAATCGGCATTTAAAAATGAAGTTAATCAATTTTTATAATACCGTGAGTCTCATACAAACAACGGTGTAACTTAAATATAACCTGTCACTAGAGATGATAGTTTATCGCAGGAAAACTTGACTGTTTGCTGGGTTCCAACACTCGTCCGGCTTAACAAAACATGACTGGCTTTCGCTTGTGCATAGAGCTGTTGCCCTATTCGACTAATCCAATAAGAATCCCGCTATTGTAATATTTGACGCCCATTAATGGCTTGCAGACAGCTAGGTTACGTCAGACGTATAACACATCCAATCATACATATTGCAAGAAACAACAGTGTTTTCAAAGTCATGTTGGTACAAAAAATTTTCGAGATATACCGTTAACTCTACCTATCACACGACTCATAACTGGTACATACTGGCACGGTGCAAGACAAAAACAATTGAAAACGTACTTTAACTTATCAAATTTTATTACCAATTTTTATTTATTTTTATTTTTACTTAGTTTTTACACAGCAAGGTTCAGCACTTGGTCGGTTTACAACTTGAAGTGTTTTAAACAATAATATTGAGGAAAACTTAAAACTTAATTTATAGTAAATATAGAGACTAAATACAATAATGATGGTAAATACTTAAAGTTACAAAAACAAACTTGGTACATTTAATAATACATTTCACATAAAACACATTAGTAGGGATCGGGAATTTAAAGGTATAAATACGTAATCTAGACACTGACTGTCCCATCTATGCAACAAGCATAATAATTTATTTAATACAATTTTTGTTATATTTGACATTAAACTGATTGTACCTTATTTTAAATTATATACGGTTAAAATTCTCACTAGTACTGTGAGTCATGTTACTCAGTGTGAAAACTGTTTGGCTGACGGCCTCAACCGAACTTTGTAAGAATGTTTCCTCAATGTTTTGTAGAGCAAGGACAAGATAAACTCCAAGCCTAATGCGCCACATTCCACCTGGCCTATTACATTTCTTAATAAGGTACGGTTCCGTATTTGCCGCATCAGGAAAAAATTAAGAATTACTTTCATAACCGGTCTTGACTTTTAAAGTTGTTCTGTTGCAGGCCATTAACGATAAAGTGAGCATGTTTTTAGAATACGAAAATATGATTTAGGCGGGATGGGCATTTTCAATTTACAGTATTTTCGCATCTACTCGCATTCCTGAAGGCCTATCATCATTTTTGACATTTAATGCTGTAAATGTTATAGTATACTACGTCATTTACATTCTTAGATATTAAATTACTTTCATACTGTCTAACGATGTAGCAAGGCGTAGCGGACTAACATTTACAACAGAATGAGTTGTCAAACATGTTGCTACGCCTTCAGAAATTTCAGAAATGCTTGTAGCAAGGTTAATATTGTAAATAAAAGAGGGCTGCGCTTCAGTTCCCTTAACCAGAGCCAAAGGTAGGTATGTAGGTAGGTAAGTAGGTAGGTAACTGAGCTTTACGTCTGGTCGACAGCGAGGTCGTTAGAGACAGCGACACATAACTTGATACAATTGCAGGAACTGAGAGAGGAATCAGCCATGGCCTTTGTTAAGAGGAGTCCTCGACTGGCGCATGGGCGGCGTTGCAGCGTGTCACGCGTATTATTTTTTATACGAAACCACTTAACTTATTTATATTATGTTTTCCTACTAAAATAACACACACTTGAAACTATGCTTCTATACTTTAAAAAATTCAGTACACTTGTTAGAAACATGATTATCGGGCCTCTCAAAATGGCTAAAAACGGGTGTTTTTTTATACTGCTGTAACTCCGAAAATATTGCCTAAATTCGTAAAGTGCAAGGTCTGTACTTCATATTATTCAAAAATAAAATGTTGAGGTCACCGCTTAAAGTCCCGTAGGAAAAGACTAGAAGGAAAACCTTGCACGGCAGTTTGGGGCGCTGTGAATATAGGCAATATGCTTCACGTCAAGCTTGGGACTATCGCTACGCTGTTCACACGCGTCAAAGGTGGAAATCCAACACCGCCTGGAGCGACTTCGGGAAACCATGGAAAACAAGAAATCAGTAGGCCGGAGCCGGGAATCGAACCCGGGTCCTCACGAATGCGAGTCCAACGTATTACGGTTGCGCCACCTCACTCAGTCACTAGAATCAAAGATTTCGAGAATTAATTCTCTGCCGAGCTAAGAGTTCAAACTCCCGAATGATCATGCTACATTCATAATTGGCGCACACCAGACATAAATGTGCATTTCGTTTCAGTCAATCTTGATCGAGAAGTAGTCCGCGAATTTGTCTGGTTCCTAGCAATCGTACATCGCTATAGACGTGCGATATTCGTGGGTACTCTTGGTAACAAGCTGGTTATAGACCACGTGTTCTCATGAGGAGAGGTTTTAATTCGACTGCAACAACCAATATACGGTTACAACTTAAAACAATTGTGATACGAAGGTAGTAGGACTCCAAGACACGGAAGAGTTGTAGTCATCCAGTTACTGAGGTGGACACGAGCTACAAGCAAATACACTATAAACCAATACCGGACAGCTTGAGCGCTTTGGCGAGAATTCTGACCATGTTATCACGTCGAACCGCCAGATAACAGCACCCTACATTGAACTGATTTCAGATGTACGCTGCCAACGCAAAAATTCTGAAGAAAAAAATCTTTATGGAGAATATATTTTTCGTTGCACGGAGAAAATAAAAAATAACTGTACGATAAATACGTAAAAACTAAATAAAGCGTGTTAAAATAATGAAATACAAAAATTATACAAACATAATATCAAAATATGTGTTAGTTTCACCTCATACCGCTAGGTTATTTTTCACAACCTTACGCTTCGTATTTGCATAGAGCTGTCCGTTATTATTCTCTAGGGTATTTGCTACAAGTGTTTTCAAACACAACCTGTAGTTGAAACCTTTTCCAGAGAATTACGTTACCCTAACAATTAAGGTATCCGTACGTAAATTAAACTTTAATGATAAGAAGCAAGAATTGTATGTGAAGCGGACGGGACTGGTCGACTCCGGAAGCACAAGGCCTCTGGAGACTTATGTCTCGAGAGCATAAAAGTGGTTCTTTGTTCGGCATTGATCGGGTGAACTTCGTCAGGATTCGAGCTGCCACCCTCACGTGCCTTGTTCTGCGCAGTCTCTCCCCCTGCTATCCTCGTCCGTTGTGAGAATTAGTTTGTGTTAGTTCATGTTCCGGTTAGTTTAACTTTTGTTTAAATGCCAAAAAATGTTGTTCGCCTATTATAATGATGGTTTTCTGTCCTGAAGGCCATGATCTTTCATTTCGCAGTGATTTCGAAAATATTTTTTGAAACACAACCTGATACATATATCAAAAATGTATTCTGTGCAAATTTAACACTTATATATCACTGTTTGCATCTGAATTTTTCTGTTGCAATACACCAAACAGATTTGTAGATTTGCCCCCTTAAAATATCACAAATTTTGTTGCGAAAGTAAGCCAAAATGAAACAAAATAATTTTTTACTGACAAACTATAGGTACATGACATTTAAAAAAAAAACTCTATGCGAATTGTGCATCGTATTACTGTAAACGTTCAAAATTTTTTTCGAAGCATTTGGTTTAAAAATAATTTAGATATTTGCAATTATCTGAAATAAATTAAAGGTCGTGGCCTTAAGGGATTACAGTAATTCTTACTGTAGTTCCCTAACCTAATAAAACTGTACGTTAAGCTAATTTTTTTTTAAACTAGCCTAAACCAACTGTCACAGGGGATGAGGAAAGGAGTGGAAAGGTCTGCACATAAAGAGGAGAGAGAGGGGTGGCGAG
This sequence comes from Medauroidea extradentata, assembly GCA_003012365.1. Lineage (NCBI taxonomy): Eukaryota > Metazoa > Arthropoda > Insecta > Phasmatodea > Phasmatidae > Medauroidea > Medauroidea extradentata. The sequence continues at coordinate 22,722 of PNEQ01112667.1, forward strand.
TCGAATCTTGGCGAAGTTTCCCGAGTATTGCCGAACAAGGCACCACTTCTATGCTGCTGAGACACAACTGGAACAGTGGAGAGATGGTCGCCATGCAGCTATCCTTCACCACGTGACCCAGAGAGGCGACCTTGCTTGCCACCAAGGAAGCTTATCCTTCCATCATGCAGGTATTCAAGGCACGACTGCTGTCCATCCAGTCCCCAAGTATGGCTCCGTGTTGACGCTACGTCGCGCCTCCCTACAAGGACTTTATGAGCATGTAAGTGCCCGCGCGCCGGAATGTGTGCTTTATACTTTCGCCTTTCTTAAAAATACCCGCGCCGCCGGCCCCAAGGTCGCTGCTTTTGTCGACAGTGGGGGATTATTGGTCACGCGTGCTAGGTCCTCTGGGGTTGGATGCAAATATAAAAGTGTTCCGTACTCCCGTTAGTACTTAATGGCCGAAATGTTTTGGTAATTATACTTAAGATAAGCATTTATAGAAAAATGTCGTGAGTTCAGTGACCTATAGACCGGATTACGTCCGTAATCCTTTGTATGCTCCAGTCTTCGCGATCTGTTCATTGGTTGCTGACCCACTTATGTCCAGGAGGAAGGCCTCGGGTGACTGTTTATTGACAAGCTTACACTCTAAATATGAATTAGTGAATATTCACTTATTCACGTCGATTAATGGAGCAGTTTCAACAAACTGAATCAGTGAGAAACCACTGTGAAATCGGTGACTATTCACTGATTACGATAAAGAGCGCCAACAGTGAATGTCCACAGATTTTACAGTAATTTTTCACTGATTCAATAAGCGAAAACTGTTTTTTGAAAACATCTGGAAAAACCTGTGAATATTCACTGATACACTTGTGAGATGTTGGCACTCTTGAAGGAAATCAGTGAATATTCACAAATTAAACAATGACTACTTTCACTTATTCATATTGTTGAAACTGCTACGTACATCAGCGTGAATCAGTGAATATTCACTAATTCAGATTTAGAGTGTATAAGTGACTTTTAATTCGGAAGAGTTTTTCTGATGAACTGTGCTCCTATCGTACATGCTGTTCCAGTGTACTTGTGTTGGAAGTATAAGCTGTCGTATAAATATTCCGCTAAATGTTTGTGTCCGATAGTATAAGTGTGCTTCACCAGCCAATTAAGCATTCGCAATGTTCGGCGCTTTGTAGTCTAGTCTGACGGTACTGAACCCTTGAAATGTTCCTGTACCAAAACCGATGGCAAAACGTAGACGAATGCACAAAGTTATCTGTTTACTTTTAGAATTTTTGGAGTAGGCCATTCACCTACACCTGTTAGTCAAAGAGCTTTCAAGAAATTAATCCTCTACTATAAGAGCGAGTTTCTCCCGTTTTCGGAGTCTCGAGTTAGTTCCAAGTTGAGCGGCAAGCGACTTCGGTGGCAACGAGTCAGGGAGACGACTGTGCCGACCAGCGACTGCGGCCTGGTAGAGAACATTCGGCAGGAGGTTTGCGGCAAATTAATTGGGTACGGTAGATAAATTAATGCTGAAACCTCCAGTTGAAATATAAATGTTTTTAAAAGTAAACATGGAAAAACTACAAAGTCACAGTTCTACTAGATAATGGTACTATCTAACTTTACGAACAATCATTTACCTGGAATGATGCATTTGCATAAAGCGTGATATATTTTACTCCAATTAAATGTACGAGATTTCGGGGTCAGAGATTGTGCCTCAGAAGTTCGTAACACTGGAAACAATTTTGTTTAAAAAGTTGGCTGAAACTATTGTATAGGATTGCTATTGTTTAGTTTTCGCACATTGGCTTCAAGGAACCTACAGTTATAGAGTAATGCTTTTAGCGTTGAACTGTGTATCACGCCCTCTTTAGTATGTATGGTAATTAACGAAGGGGATCAGAAATATTATTAACTTTTCGTTAGCATGTCGATCGCTATCCGTTTAAGAACCGTTATGTTTAGAGCCACTGTTTTTTGGCGAAGATAATTGTGCAACTTGGAGGGTCAGAAATGACGGAGATATAGGGACGACCTTCAGCATGAATCAAATGCAACATCGCCTTAAAGAGCCAAGCGCTGAACTAGCGTGCAAAGTTCCAGCTGAACGTTTTTAACAATGGGACACAAAGCGGTTACCATATAATGTTGTTGTTGGAAAGTCTGTAGTAAAGTTCAGTGCAGGTCGCAATCTGAGTTTCACATACATCCTGTTAGTACAGTTTGAAGTATGGCAGTCTGAAAAGGTCGTTTTTAGCTCTGTAGAAGGGCTCATAAACAGTCTTTTTTAACGAGCATAGTCTTTTAACAGTGAGGTTCCGACCTTGTCTGAAGTGTTTTTCTTTTCGTACGTTGGCACAATAGTCAACACGTGGAATAGTTTCGTAGAAAAAAATCAGTTTACGAACACACTGCAACGCATCTGAAGCGTGAGGTAGACGGCCGTCTTGAAACATCTGGTCATTGACCACGGAGCATGGCTGCAGATGTGCACGTAAGACGTTGATTGTTGCAAAATCCATGCTCTACTTAGGTCGTTACAAAATGTTGGCCACTGGATACGAGTTCATGAAGAGTATTTTTTTACTGGCAACACTGCGTAACGAGCTATACGACTACGAGTTCATTCATGCCGCCAGGGCTTGCAGCACGGATATCCTCGCGCCTTATCACTCACGAGAAAGAAAGCTGAGAGATACTACGTCTTCCGGTTCCTGTCCAAAACATCCATGCTCTTCTATGCCCTACCCAGGCAAGGCAGATGTCGAGCTTGCAAGACAAGCGACGATCTACGTCTGACATCCACGCTGTTCATTTTCCAGTGTCGCTAGAGCCATCTGATTTTTGGGGGAAAAATTTTTGCAACAACTTGTTTTAGTGTGTTACGTACACATCTGCATCTCTGATTCATGGTTATTCGTAGAGACCTTACAAATTCGCGTTTTCTTTTAGGCGCAAGCTGGAGTTCCAGCAACTTCAGGTCTGTATCACGTTCACAATAGGCCGTTGACTTACTCGACACTTTCTGGAAGTAGCTGAGCCAATAATGAAACTGTATTGGAATACAGGCCCATTTCACTGTCTCAGCGACCAGCTAATGAACAGCTGCTGTCTTCTTGTGTAGACATATATTCTTGTAGACTAGCCAACTGGTCAGTGAACCCGCAAATTTTCCAGGCCTCTAGTTATTGGATATCATTAACTTGTGCAGAGGCCATTTGACTGTGCCAATCAGAATAATGTTACTAAGACACTACACGTCTGTGATTAGCAGGTAGAATTCTCCAAGACACCGAGTCAGAAACGTCCAATCATTGACCACGAAGCAGAACTGCAGATGTACTGTACATGTAAAGCTATGAAACAAGTTGATGCAAAATTCATTTCTCCAATAATTAGTGACCCCACTCATTGGACGGTCCAAGTTTAAGGGGTATTGATCCCTACCGCCTTGTATTTATCTGTTTCTTCTCGATAAGTTCTATTCCAGCCAATGTATCAAAATTTTTGTCACGACAAGCCATAGGAACAAACTTAATCGATTTTCGGTAATTGCAGGTACCATAACATATTCATTATTTTGCAACGTGAAACAGCTGAAAAGGGGGGAAAAAATGCTTTATTTACGGGAGCGACTACAGAGGCCGCAACATTAACAGAAACAATGCCATATGGATTCCAAAAAGTGAATGAAACAATAAACTATGCCTTGTCAGCGTGTAAAAAGTAAAACAATGTGTCTATGCCCTGATTTATAAGAAACACCGTAAAACCGATCTGACAGGGATCAATCCCCCTTAAGTATCTTGTTAGAAGGCTGTGTTTGTATGTGAGGTACAACATAAATGAGACTAGTGTATTTCCTCCACGAGCAAGGCAATTTACTGCCGTGTGATTATTTTCTATTATTCGTTATCCTAAATAGCTTCTTCTAAATTTTTGACAGTATTTCCCATTTTTTATTTAGGCAGAGTAGTGTGCAGAGACCTGCAGTTTTAAATAGAGCTTTATGTACAGTATTATAGATAGTAAGTAATTATCTGTTATGTTGGATTCACAATAGCACGACGGACACGAAGCGAATGGCGCGATGCGACGTTAAGAATTCTTGTTATTGTGAACATTTATTTGCCTCCCACGCGACAAATACAAAAAAAAAGAGATAAAGAAACGTATAAAATTTATGTAGTTTCTTGTCACTACATGTTAGTCTCTCATACGACGGCCATTGAAGTTTGCATTATTTTATTATATTACCATTAATTTGTAATATGTGTTCAGTAGCCACTGACATTCCTACGGGTGAAAATAAAGACATATTTACACGTTTGCGTAAATGTTTAGCCTACGATCTGCTTACAACAAGAAACTAAACGCTCTCGTAAAATAAATAAACGCGATTTACCACCAACTCAACCAACCCCATTCCTCAGCTTCGTCGCGTTCGTTACGCGAATGAAATAAAAACACTTTTTATTCGGTAATCTCGTTGCGCTCGCGATTTTTGTCGCGCAGACGTCATAGAATCCTCGACGATGATGCAGATGGCAGGTTATTTTATTCGCGTCGTGTCCGTCGCGCTGTTGTGGTTCCAGCGTTAGTCTATTCCGACTCCACATGCCTTACATGTTGATCGGACGACCTGTTTCAGCTGGAAAAAATTTGCCTGGAATTACCCAAGAGCAGATTACCGGCTGAGGGCTATTAGCGCATAACGTCAGGAATCGATTAACAAGCTTCAGTGGTTGGGTTATGACTACCTATATTATGTATCCTGATTAAAATTCGATTCGCGAATTATAAAATTACCTAACGATAGACGGTAGAACAACCTACCAGGGTCGTGCTAACTAATTCTCGTGATGTGCGAGGGCGGAGGGAGGGGGTTAAAAAACTACTATCATGCAATTTTATTTATTGGACACTTAGGGCTATAAACTATTATCATTTTGAATTTCATCTGTGGGAAAATGTGGTAAAAGAATGGGGGAGAAAATACATAATTTGCTTGTTCTGGTTAACTTAAAGGAGGTGATTAGTGTCGACCTCATTCTCCCCCCTAGACACCCTTGCCCATTTGTTGGCACGCCTTGCCACCTGCACGTTGATCCAGTGTTGCCAGACATACAAGAATTCCCGTATTTGTACGAGTATTTAGGGTGTTTTTACTCGGTGTACGTAATAACATTGCTGTCATACGAGAATTTCGAGACCAAGGAACTATTAACGGCCGGGCCTGTAAGGTGTCCGTGGCACGCAGGTTCGCGAAAAAACGGTCATCAAATTGTGTGATACGAGAATTTTGATGCCTTGTATGTAATCTTTTTCTTCCTTGTATGAGACTACTTCGCTTATGATCTGGCAACCCTGCGTTTATCACTTAGCTTGCGTGAGCAGAACTCGGGGGTTTGATGGTTCTTGACCGAAGAGAGAAGCCAGTAGAGAGCCTTGTGATTAGAGGCGATGAGGCGGCTGGGGACACAGCGAAAGTCGCCCTAAATGCTTGCTTCTCCTAGTCCCTTATCACGCTCGTTGTGTTCTGACTACACGACATTTAGATAGACGACATAGTTACATTATTACAGATCATTGGGGTTTCTTCCCAAAGCCGTTAATTATTTTATTATTTATTTACCTTTTATTTAAAAATCTGAAACACGCAAACATGGGTACACATGTTGTACACCCCTGAAAAAAAATGCTTCAACGTATGGAGTAGTTTCTGAGAAAATAGAAAACATGCCAATGGTTATTTGAGGCAATTTCTCGGTAAACGGTTTTTCTTAAAGCATATCCTCAGCCGTATACGTTTCAGTAAGTTCCTAACGAGCACGGCGGTGTTTCAAATATCCTTCGTCTTTGCAGGTTATCTATCCACAACATAGCAAGTAACATATGTTCGCATAAGGAAAGTTTGCAAAAGCTGCTGTAAATCGTACCGAACACTGGTTTCCAAAGTTGTTGCTATAGTTTAGTTAATGACTTCGTTCGCGTTTGCTACAAAACCTCACTAAGCCGTAGAGACACGTGAATTTTCGCAAAAAAAGATATTGCCCCAGTTTGTTTTGATGTGCACATCTGCAGCTGTGCTTCGTGGTTATTGACAGCGTTTCGGTGTTACTTGTTTGACTGTGCCGATCAGAACAAGGCCAATAAGATTCCCGCTATTGTAATATTTGATGCCTATTATTTGTCTGCAGACAGCTACGTTATCACCCAATCATATATGCTGCAAGAAACCACGGTGTTTTCAAGGACATGGCACAAAACATTTTCACTATATATCCTCATCTCTACCCATTACGGATGTGTGTAGATAAAAGGATGATGATAAAAAATTATACACTAGCCTTGTTAGTAGCAATTCCATTTGCATTATTTTAGATTAAAATATTACCAAATTCATATTTTCATTCTTATATCTTTGTTAGTGGCATCAGTGCCTTCCGAAACGTTTTTAGTGCATTAATGATACCAGAGCTATAAATCGTCTACAATAACACTTATTTTTTTAGGAAAATTTTTTCTATTTCAATTTTTCAATTCGTTTTCCTCAAAATATTAGTTTTTTACGAATTTTTGTGTGCCTTAGATTTAAGGTACAGAAATTGACGGTCCTAGTAACAAGGATGTTTTCACCACCGCCTCCCCCCTTTTATTTTTTTTGTACTGTTTAGCGCCGAAAAATAATCGAGCATTATCTAAATTATAATCGAGCTCAACCAACACAGCACGTCCAGCTATTAGCTTCTCTTTAAGGAGCTGAAGAGGCTTCTTCTTATTTTTAAAAGTGTGTAATGAGCAGGAGTTAAACGCTAATGATTAGCCTTGTTTGCGGCAAGCCCACCTCACACGGAGATGTCTTGTATAACTCCGTCTCTTCGCTTCTTTCCTAAACAAGTCCGCATAGGTCTTTGGCGCCAACGATGTCTGCAGAGATCTAGGTATTCAGCTTGAGATGCCCACCTAGTACCAACGTTCACTTGTCAATATATCTTCCTACATTCCTTGAAGCCTCGCATTTGTAGCCGAAGTCCCAATATTGACGTTAATTAACTATCACTGAACAATTTTTTTTAAAATCACTCTTCCAAACAAAACTGATTCCCCAAAACTAGAAAGAAACTAAAAAAAAAAATCCTACCCAATTTACCAGTTCCAAACTGAAATTAGAAGTATACCTACTTGGAAGCATCACGGTAACACAGAAATTATAATTCTGCTAAGCACGTGCTAATTAACAGTAAGTGTTTTATACTTAATTAGCGACCCGAGTAGCATTAATTATCTATAGCCAAGAATTGAAGTCTATACATTGACATGTCGCACACTTCCAAGTCTCGATCCTACATAAATAATTTATTAATTATTATCACTTAATTAATTATTTTGTAGGGAAAAATACACAAAATTAACAAAAAAGAAAAAAAGCTGTTGATCTGATCGCTACCAAACTTCACAGGATCACCCGCTGGGCTAATCTGAAGATTGCCTGAAAATTTCATAAAAATCGCTCCAGCCGTTTTGGAGTCCATAGGGAACATACGTACACACATAGATTTTTATATGCATAGATTATTCCTTCTTAGGATTATTATTTTATGAAATACCAGACTTTACTGCTCTGTACACACCAGAAGACAACATGAGTTGAGCCACTGATTATTGATCTAAAGAATATTGCACCAATTTATTTCAGTGACTCGTGTGCACATCTGCAGCTCTGCTTCGTGGTCAATGATTGGTTGTTTACAACTCTTCGCGTCTAGGGATTCTACCAGTTAATCACAGGCGTGTGGTATTTCAGTGACATTTTTCTGAATAACATAGTCAAATGAGTGACGCCTCTGTAAATGTTTCATGCTATCCAATAACAATGAAGCACAGCTGCAGATGTGTAAGACACTGAAACAAGCAGCTGCAAAACTCTTTTCGCCAAAATTCTGTGTCTCTGTAACATGATATTCCAGTGGCCACGAACATCTATGTGGTACAAGGTCTCATATATGTATATATATATATATATATATATATATATATATATATATATATATATATATATATATATATATATGTATATATATATAATATATATTAATATAATGTTTTTGTATTTTTTAAAAAAGGGTTGATTTTTTTTTATATTTCCATTTTACATTTCAGCATTTTTTTTAAATAAAAAAAGTTTTTGTTTTGTTTTTATGTTATGTCAACTTGTAGACTGCTACATTGCTATTCACTGTGAATTATTTTCAGTTTGGTATGTCAGTTGGTCTTAGTGGCGTACATAAAACCGTAACACGCAAATTTTCACATCTACGAGCCACTACGCAAAAGCTATAAGAGATAAAGAAGTTTAATTAGAGCAAAATTTGTCACAATTTATTAATAATAAGAAAATACCTGATACAAATAAAAACAATAAGAATATGCTTTTGAGTACAGTAAAGTCTATATAATTTGATTGTTACTGAGTTTGTTTTGCTCACGGTAAAAAGGGGCAGGTAACTGTAAACTAACTGAAAGGATAAAAGTAAGCAGGGTATCAAAAGTGCTCACTTTGTATCAAACGGCCTATATGTACCAACAACTTGCCGCTTGGCAACACTGTCGCAAAAAATTCGCATGGCAAGCGGTGGTTTCTTCCTTTGTCACCCTTGAAGTTGTAGAGGTTAGGAAGGGATGTACGTCTGTCGACGTCGTTGGGCAGACCGGATGTCGCGATAGTCGCGCTATCAGCTTCCGGAAGACGGCCTTCAAGGAGAGGTTGTCGACTGAGGAATGATGGGAAGGGGGGTAGATACCCTAGCCTGGTGCTGAGCTCGCGTCCCTCTGGCTCGCGAAATCAATGGCGACTAAGGCTGCGCAGGCGTAACTGGAAGCCGCGAGATAAGCGACGACGTCTCCTTATCACCACATGGCATCCACCACTAACCTTCACCCCTACCTTCCACACCACACGACCATCTGTCTCCGGGAGCGCGCGTCAGTGTCGCCAACCACTTCCGCTCTAGATGAGAAACTTCCCGTCGTCACGCGGACCTGGGCACTGATTACAAGCTTATCGCTAGGGAGAGGAATAATTCGCGACTTCAATTATCTACGTGATAAAATCTATAGGCCATCCACTATAAAGTGAGCACTGCACATAAAGTTTTCTTTCAGCCGTTTTGCAGCCATCTTTAGTATTTTTAACATGAAAACTTCCGTGTAACTAAAAACTAGTGTAAAAATTTCAACACTCGCAAAAGTTAACTTATTGTAATGGTATTACAGATAATTTTTTTGTAGTATTTATATAGTATATGCTAATGTGCTAATTTATATTTATATGGATTGTATGAATTTTAAATTAATTTCAGATAACTACTACCCTAAACAATCTTATAATATTTTTATGTTTAATAGTTTTTGGTATTTATGGCCATATAAATTCATTTTGTGAATGCAGTAATTATGGAACAGTAATAAGTAGACTACTCATACCTCTATGGTTAGAGGTTTGAAACCTCTTAGGCAACAAAGCCCTAGAGCCAGCCAATTTTAAACTATTGCATTGTAGCAGTAGTGTAATTTTCTTGCAGTTCTATCTGTTATTGAATGGTGCAAGATGTCATGGCAGATAGGTCCTGTGAAACCTATATTTAATCTGCTATCAACCTAAATTAGTTAACTCAAGGGAGAGAGCACTAGGCAGAATAATAATGTCAATAGTACTAGCCACCTTAAGAAGAGGCAATTTTTGGTTTAGTTTTATAGAATTTATAATTGGAGTGAACTTCAAGCCATCGCCTACAAGACTGTAAGATCAACTTCAAACTACCTATTTAAATTTTATTGAACTTTTGAGTCGCCACTTGAATCAAGTGTTTGAACTGTTTCGGCAAAACCTTTTATTTATCTTAGCCAGTGAAATATAATGAGTAAAAGTTTCACATTGAACAGACGTTTTCTCCAAGGCTACAGGTCCTAGCTTAAGTTTTAATTGTATCTACTAATTGAGTAGTCGAGGTATATTATTAAATTATAACCAATTATTTGATTGAATATAGTAACCCTGAGATGTATAACTAAAATTATTTCTTCATTGCAAGATGTTCGTTTCTACACAACAGTTTAATTAAATATGCTATTGAAACATGGGACCGTGCAATGCTAAGGGTATTCCGTAGCTATACATTTGTAGGGAATGGCATCTGTGTTTTTGCTACTAAATGACTATTTTCAGATTTGTCAAATTAACCACCTCTCTACAAGTTATTACAGTACTAAAATATCTTCTCACACATTTACTGCAACTCACCTCGTACGAGGTTTAGTAATTTAGATTTATTTATATTACATTACATCTTAAGTTACACGTACTTCACACACTCAGTATAAAGTTGAGTATAATATATTGGCCCAATAAAACATATCTTTAATTAATTACAAGTTCTGCTGAGTGCTTAGTTTATAGTGAACAGCCTATACTTTGGGCCATGAACTTTTCGCGAAAAGAATTTTGTCCCAGTTCGTTTCAGTACTTTAAGTGCAAATCTGCAGTTCTGCTTCACAGTCAGTGATTGGATTGTTTAACTATCACGTGACTTGGGCTTCCACCCGCTAATCACAGACGTTGTGATGTTGCAGTACCTTACTATGGTTGCCACAATCTGAGAGACATCACTTCACACAGACTCGCTGCCAATAACCATAAAGCATAGCGGCAGACTGTATATTCTCAATCCCTGACCATTTGTCCACTATACTCTATCCATTCTAAGCTTGCAGTTAATTCATTCAAATGAATTGAAATACAATTTTTGCACAGAATAAATTTCATTTGAAATATTAAACATCTGAACACAAATTCACACTGCAAATAACAATAAAGCTGAGCTGCCGAAGTGTAAGTAAAATTAACTAAATTGAGACATTGAAACAAGGTGGTGCTAAATTATTTTCATAAAAAGTCAATGACTCTAGCCACCAGTCAGTGAACATATCGCATTGCCTGGAGCAAAAAGGACTGTTTATTTTTATCTAAAGGTCACTGGAACCCCCGAAATACTCTCGTCCCTAGGTCCGGCCAAACGTCTCTTTCTGTAGCGTGTTTCGTATAGAAATCTTAGAAAGCAGCTGTTTGTTTGATGTCGCGCCGATAGCCGACAAAGCTGAAACAGCGTTTTACGCAAATGTCGAAATTCCTCACGATAGTGCGTAGCGGAGCAAAGAAGCGTGAATAATCAGGCTGGCATGCTTGCCACGACGGCCCGACCTTCTCCTGAGACAGCCGAGATTAAGCGAAGCGATACTGTAACCAGTGGAGCCACATCTTGCGACACAAACTGACATTCACAGAACTATACTTTTTTCCCCGGGAAATTTATGTTGGAATAACAGTATTTTGTTAGATAAGACAGCATTACCAATGGCTGGAGACACTAGTTTAGGTCAAAAGAAATTGCAACAATTTATTTTATTTTGGCCCCATTTTTTTTTTTTTTGGTGCCTTACGTGTACAACTGCTGATCTGTTTCGTGGCCAGTGATTGGATATTTTAACTCTCACGAGCCGTGCGATTATACCGGCATATCTCAGATGTGTGGTGTTGCAGGAACGTTATTGTAATTGGCTCAGTCAATGAGCTACGGCTGTTCACAAACACCCGCTGCCAATAACCATGAAGCTGAATTGCTGATTTGCACGTAGGGCACTGAAACAAACTGGGGCAAAATTTATTTCGCGAGAAACAGGAGTCCGTACTTACGAATATACCTCCAGCTATGATTTTGTTTGAATTTTTTTTTTCTTTTTACCTCTCAGCGTCTAACGATTCTGCTCGCGAATCACAGACGTGTGTTGACTCAGTACACTGTTTGAAAAAAATTCCGTGAAATTACTGAAAAGTACTGGCAAAAAATTATCCAAAAATCTTCGTAAAGTAACGGACACACAGTTTTCTTGATGACGGAACCGTCCGTAAAATAACGGACAATCCGTTTTACGCAAAAAAAAATTTAATTTCTTTTAATCTACTAGCACTCCATTTCCCAGAAACACTACATTTTCTCATTAACTATGTGTTATCGAGATTCTGACGCACTATTTAGCAACCTGAAAAATTTTTCGAAGTTGCTGGGATTCGAACACACGACATTATAACTACCAGGCAAAAAGCTCGATCCATTTAACCACAGTGACAATTTATGAATAGAGGAGTTCCATGCAGTGATAAGATATCAACTTATTAAGAGACACCTTTTGTATTTGACATCCAGGATTCATAGTGATGATTAATACCACTTTAAAAAAACAGTAAAATACGCTTTAAAATTGTAGAAGCATATTTCCATGAATTTATGGAAAGTTATGGTCAAACATTCGTAAACTGACAATACGGACAAATTTCCACAAACAAAATATTACTTAAGCCACTTCCGTAAAATTACAGTACTTTTCTGTAAATATTCCCGTGAATTTACGGAAATTTTTAACAGTGTAGCATTATTCTGATTAGCACAGCCAAATGAGCGACGCCTCTGCACTAATTCATGCTATCCTATAACCACGAAACAGAACTGCAGGTGTCCACGCAAGACACTGACACAAGCTGATGCGGAATTTGTTCAGCCAAAGATCAGCGGTTGTAGTTGTAGTATATGTGAAGACTGGAAACAAGTGGTGACAGGTCGCTTGCAGAGTTAGCCGGCCACGTAGGCGAGACTTTCTAGCCAGCTGGGTCACCGGGCCGCTGTCACATGTAAATCAAGCTGTCACAGGACGTTAGCCGCGACTCCGTGTAACTGACTTCTTATTTGGAGTCCTCGGCTCTCCTACATGGTGGACAGGTTTTGCCCTCGAGCCTGACGCGTCGTCCCTCAACTCATCGCGTTCCTGATAGTTTTTATACGCACTTCCGTAGCCATCTTTCCAGTGAGTGAGTGAGAGATTTCGGCCAGCGCTCAACGTAGAGGTCTTGGCGCTGGTGAACGATGGCATTAGGTGTTAAGGGGCCCGCCTCTTTGCCATAAAATCACGCTGCAGCGTGTTTGAAGAAACAGTTTTACACGGAAACTAATACACGTGTGTTCACGCCGTTTCTCTACGAAAAGAACACACACTTCAGACGACTGCCCTTATGTACTTTCACGACAACACACGTATTATAAATTCCCTTTTAGGGCACGTCAAAATGGGTTGAAACGGGGTTTTCAGGCTGCTATAGCGGAAAATATACTAGCCGAATACATGCGAAACCACTTAAGGGTAGTGCATTGGACTTTAGTAAAGTGATTTCGTAAATAAAACAATAGGGTCACCACTTAAAGTCCCATAGGAAATTTGTTTTTCCGCGAAGACTGCACGCCCTAAGCGTAGAGTCGACGCACCGTTGTATGGCCCATACGACGTCGCCCTTAGCACCATACCTCACTCACACAAACACATGTGCCACGAGGCGGGCCCCTTAAGGGAGAGCGCCGGAATGAAGGGGCGGGGGAAACTGTAGATCACCCACCAACCAGCGGCACTTTCCGGCACGATTCTCACATGCGAGAATACGAGGACTAATCCCGCCGGGAATCGAACCCGAAACGCCTTGGTGGGAGGCAAATGGTCTGACTATTCGGCCACCGTCGCACCTACTATGTTCTCAGTACAGTAATTTAAGATACATTGATTATTTGTGAGAAGAATTTTAACCAAACTTGTCTCAGTGTCTTACGTACACATCTGCAGCTCTGCTTCACGTTTATTGGATAACACGAAATTGTACAGAGTCATCACTCATTTGACTGAGCCAATCAGAATTATATTTATACCCACTATTATTTGCTGACAGTAATTTTCTTTTATTTCAATGTCTTTTGTGCAAGTCTGCAGGTTATCTTCGTGGTCAATGAATGGATGTTCTCAAATGGGTTCACGTAGCAAAAATTGCACAATATAATATTTGTACGACATAGTGTTAGTTTTATAGACATTACTTGCGACCACAATTTCCACTCGTGACATTTTTTTTACTCTCATAGACTTCCCATAGCGGCATATCAAAGTCCAAATTTGCGAGTTATGGGAAAATGCTAATAACATAAACCAACTAACTAAATCCAATGACAAAATTTACTCTGAAATTAGATGCTATGGGTCATTTACTAAAAGACTTAAAACCAGATAACCAAGTACTTTACATTTAAAAAAGACCATTTATAAAAGAAATAAATGCTTTTATAAGAATTTAAAAAATCAAAGTAATTGCATTACATGATTTTAAATGTTTTAGTAAATGATCCATAATATCTCATTTCAGTGTAAATAATTTCATTCGCGTAAGTCAGTTAGTTTTTGTTATTAGCATGTTCCCATAACTCGCAAATTTTGGCTTTGATATGCCGCTAGGGGAAGTCTTTGAGAGCTAAAAAAGTTTCACAAGTGGAAATTGTGGTCACAAGTGACGTCTATAAAGCTAACACTATGTCGTACAAATATAAAAACATGCACTTTTGCTGCGTTGTTTACAGCAATTTTCATCACCATGTTTTATTTTTATATATTTGTACCAGATGTTTGTTTTCTAATTTTAAGAACAAAATAGACTCAATTTTATTCTTATTAATTTATTTTATCACTCGTAGTTTTTTCGTAATGGCTCGTTAAAGTAAAAATTTGCAGTTACTGTTTTAAGGACGACACTAAAACATACTAACATATAAAACTGAAAACATTCACAGTGAATAACGATGTTGTAGGTACAAAGTTCACCTATATTAAACTACAAAATAAAATTATTTCGAATTAATTTTTTTTTTTTTTTAATTTTTTAAATTTTAGCATTTTTATTTAAATACAAAATAAATACTTTGTGGTTTGACAAAGATGAACTTGTAGCCTATAACATCATTATTCACTTTGAAAATTTTTAGTTTTATGTGTGAGTTTGTTTTATTGTCGTACTTAAAACGGAAACACGCAAATTTTGACTTTGACAAGCCATTACGCAAAAATTATGAGAAATAAAAAAAATTCATTAAAGCATAGTGTCTTACTTGAATGAAATAATTTACACTGAATTTGTATATTATGAGTAATATGTTATAATATTTAAAACACAAAATAATTTCTTTGATCTTTTTAAAATCTGAAAAGATGACAATTTATTTAATTTTTGGCCATTTTTTTTTATAATGATGAAACTTATGCTATTGAATGTTCTAATATTTCAGCACATGGCCCACAATACCTCATTTCAGTGTAAATTGTTTCAGTCGAGTAAGTCATTATGTTTTTGATATTCTTATGTTCCCGTTCCTTGCAAATTCTGACTTTGCCGTTCCACTGCGGGAAAACTATACGAGCTAAAAAGTTAAAAGTAACGTCTATAAAATAAACACTACATCGTACAAATATTAAATTATGAATTTTTGCTACGTGAATACCCTTAAGGCGCCTCCCTAGATAGTCTGCGTTTGTGTGTGTGAAGCAGGAGCGGTAAGGTTGCTGTTGGCCGACGTATGTAATACATTATCACCTCTCCGCGCAAGTCACTCAGATGGCATGCAGTGCTTTACTATTATCTTTCTTCCCATGGACTTTATGCATACTTCAAAGTCTATCGCTTGTTTCTATAGTTATGTTTTTATAATCCGGTTGTTATTTTCCCAGATACGGAAGTCTGAAAAGCTATTTTTAGCCGTTTAAGGGGCCCGAAAATTATGTTTCTAACAAACGTATTGAATTCTTAAAACCATGGCGACATAGTTTGAAGTAATTTTTCATGGATATAAAATATATTTTGCGTTACATATTTTCGTCAAAAAAAGGAATAATCGTAACTCGCTGCAACGCATTTGAATCGCTGATAGGGAGGCTCCTTAAGATTCCATTACACCATGTGACGTACAAATTCTTTGTTTTAAACCCATAGTATATGTTTTAGAGTATTCAGTGGAACCTCGTTAATGCAAACCCTGTTAGTACAAAGTTCTCATTAATACAAAGTGATTTTTGTTTCCCTTAAAATGAGGTGATAAAATTAAGAATATCTTTAATATTTAATAAAATTTTCCTTTACAAATAAATCAGTAAATTATCAAGTTCTACAGTAAAAGGAAGCCATCGTGGTGATAAGAATCTTGGATTTGTGGGAATAGGTATTCCACACACAGTGATCAATATTTTTAAAGTTTTTTAAA
Organism: Medauroidea extradentata; assembly: GCA_003012365.1. Lineage (NCBI taxonomy): Eukaryota > Metazoa > Arthropoda > Insecta > Phasmatodea > Phasmatidae > Medauroidea > Medauroidea extradentata. The sequence continues at coordinate 38,897 of PNEQ01112667.1, forward strand.
ACACATGATAGAACAAACATCATTATTACAAACAGCTAAAATATTGGTCCCTGAAGGTTTGTATTAAAGAGGTTTTACTGTAAATCAAAACTGTTGTTTTGAAGAACCAATTTACTGTATGGGTTCTTTAACATATTTGCACTAAATTTGTCTTATGCGTAGAGACGATGGTTTATCGCGGGAAAACTTGACTATTTGCTAGGCTTCAACGAACGTTCAGCTTATCAAAAGATTACTGGCTTTTCCTTGTACGTGGAGCTGTTACCCTATTTGACTAAGCCAATAAGAATACCGCTATTATAATATTCTATGTATGTTATTGGTCTGCAGACAGCTACGTTGTGTCAGTGTTTTCAAGGCTATGTTGGCACAAAACATTTTCGCGATATACCATCATCTCTACTTATGCGTTAAATTCAATTTGTAAACAATGATAGAAAAATGGATACTAATTTTTTTCTGTCACGGTTTGCAAATTGCATTTACCAAGTAATGCAAATTTAGTGCAGAAATGTTAAAGAACACATACATAAAATTGGTTCTTCAAACAAACATTTTTGATGTATATTCTAAATCATATATTACGGCTGTAAAACAAAGAATTTGTACATCAGGGGTATAGTGGAATCTTAACTCTCAGCGTCTAGGAATTCAACCCTCAAATCACAGATGTCGGGCTTCTTACTGTGTCGTACACAAAGGAGCCAGCAAACTACAGCCAAACAGTCTCGACTTAACGATCTCTATAAACTGGAAACTTTCAGTCAAAGTCAAGATTACAATTTTCACATAACCAACAGATATGGTTGTTAAAAAAATGAAAAATGGTGCTTTCTGAGCGTCATTTCAATTTGTAGTACTAGGATATCATGAAAATTAAACAAAACTGCCACGACAGTACTGTTTTTACTGAAAACAGTTTACACTATTGAAAATGTTACCGTAACTGGGACCTGTTTCTTAATATTTTCGTGATATTCTTACATGGAATTTTACAACACAATATTTACGTTTCGAAAAAGATCCTGAATTGGAATTCAACTACCGTTACTTTAACTTTGGGTTTTGCTTTTCGATTGACGAAATACTCAAAGTACTGGAAACGTAAAATCAATTCAGTTGTGAACATGTAGACACACTGGAAAATGGCGGGAAAAGTAGACCGCGTACTAGTCTTCAATTTGTGATTTAACTCTGAAGGTTTTGTATCATATTGGCTACCGTTTATTAGAAACACGATTTTTGTCGTTAAAAAGCCCAGTTAGAACTGCATAGCTCTAATACAGAACATGTGTGATTTGTCCCAAATATGGTTCGGACGTATCAAAAATTACATCATTCTACAGTATAATAGTAGATAGAGATAATGATTTTTGGTGAAAATATTTCTGCCGCACTTTGTTTCATTGCTCTACATCTGCAGCTGTGCTTCATTGTCAGTGATTGTATGTTTTAAGCTTCATGTGTCTTGAGGTTCCACACACAAATAACATACGTATTGCCACGTAATAACTCTACTATGATTGGCAAAGTCAGATGAGAGACGACTTGGTACAAAGACAAGCTGCTAATAATTTTGAAGCAGAGCTGCAGATGTGCAGTTAAGGCATTGAAACAAAGTGCGGCAGAAATATTTTCACCAAAAATAATCGACCCTAATAGCAGTGTAAAGACACTACAGTTCATTGGCGGATTTGCTTACTTTAAATATTTCTCCGCGAATTTCAAGTGTGTCTATGGAGGTCTTAAAGAGTGCATGTTAGATAAATAAACGCTGAAGACATCAATTGATTTCTACGCTTTTTTCGATGCCAATACGGGCAAAATACTCAATGGCAATCCTAGATAATGGTATTTGCCAACTTTATGAGTAAACATTTATCCAGAATTACTAATTCGTTACGCTTGATCTCTTGCGCCGCAGTTAAATGTCCGAGGTTCCGGCGTCAGAGATTGTGGCTCAGAAGTTCGTAACACTGGAAGCAATTTTGTTCAAAACGTTGGGTAAAACTATTGTCTACGATTGCTATTGTTTAATTTTCGCAAATTGGCTTCAAGAAACCTACGGTTATAGTTAATGCTTTTAGCGTAGAATTTTGTACCACGCCCTCACAAGTATTCCAGCTACGCGGTTGTGTGACAGACAAGACTGGTGTGACGCTGCAGATAGCCTGAAAGACAGTGACCAGACAGGGCTTCCTCCAGTCACAGACTAAATAGTAATACAGACGTGAAATGACGTGGCGGCTCGTTTGATATAGGCGAACTTGGCCGCTTATTGGCTGCCCGAGGCTGTAGACTCCAGCCCCGTGTCCGTTTGGCTCCTGCGTGTTACTACAGGTTTCCTATTGGCCTGGCTGCCGACTAGCAGAGCAGCTGCCTCACGCTGATTGGCAGTAGGTGTTTCCGCCATGTTGCTGGCCAGGGAAGCCATTTTGCTGGCGTGTGTGACTGAGTTCGCCTTCCTGCCGACTATTTCACTTCTGTATTCCTAAATATTCTGTGCTCCAGTAGTATTCCAACAGACGGCGCGTCGAACCCGATCTCATTCCTCGACTTTCTATCGCACGCGCTCGCCGTCCGATGAAGCTATTCATCAGCTGACTCCCCTCTGCCCCCTCCTTCAATCATCCTCTCTTCATTCCTTTCAACCGTTTACATGGCGGCCACGAGACTGTCTATCTCCAGCATCCGCCAATATATCTTTCCGTCCAGCTGTGATCGCAACCAGTGTTGCCAGTCCACAGAAGCTCTGATTGTTGGTGAAAATAATTTAGCACCAATTTATTTCAATGTCTTACGTGCACATCTGCAGCTCTGCTTCGAGGTCTGTGATTGGGTAATTTAACTATCAGCGTCTAAGGATTCTACAAGCAACTCACAGACGAGTGGATTTACAGTAACACTATTCTGATTGGCATAGTCAAATGGGCGATGCCTCTGTATAAATTCGTGTTATTTATCCAATAACCATGAAGCAGAGATGCAGACGTGTAGACCTATGTAAGATACTAAAACAAGTTGGCGCAACATTCTTTTCGGCAAAAATCTCTGGCTCTATCAAGCCAGTGGTTTACTTGTTAAAGTGTCTCTCTACCTGCTCTTGATATTAGTTGCAGAAAATTGCGACTATTTTTCTTTAAACAAAATACAGTTTTTAACGTACGAAAATAACAGGCAACAAAGAATGTCGCTGTTACTATGGACACCTGATTTCCCCGGAAATATTAATGCACCACATAATTTCAGTTCTTCACTTGCACACCTGCAGTTATGCTACGTGGTCGGTGATTGGATGCCTTATAACCCTCAGCGTCTACCCGCTGGTCAAAGACACGTTGTGTCACAGCAAGTAACAGTTGTCTGATTGGCGCAGTCAAATGAAGGGCATAGAAGCATTTTCACGAAACATGAGCTTAGTGCATATTTTGTTAGTTAAAATGTAAAGTTAATAATTTTGTGACCGAGAGGTATGTGTGACACAGTCTCGTGGGCCATAATATGGTTGGTGGTGTTGTACAAAAATAGCTGTCATAAAATATGCTGTTAGTGTGAGAAGCGAATATGTTATGAATGTCACGTATATCCTTTAATTATTAAGCCCTTCAGCAAGATACGTCTCTGCACAAAGAGAGGCAATAATCATGAAATAGAGTTTCATTGAAACCAGCCGCTGCAAAATCATTTCGAGAAAATCAGATGTCCTAGCAAAGATAGTAAATTAGTTCTCTAATTTGCACAATGATTTCCGGGACCTCCATCTAAAAACTGTTTTTTCAGACTTCCGTATATGCGTGGCAATATAACATCCGGATTAGAAAACAAATATTAGAATGATACGTCAGACTTGTAAACAAAATTTTCATGAAAGAAAACTACAGTACTGTTCTCATGAGAGGCATTTCCTAAGTTATAAGAACGAACCCTAAGTGCGTGTTGATATAAATATATTTAGTTTCGCGGGATACGTTTAATTGACAAAACTCTTCATTATTTCACATCTAGTTCTCTGACTGGACGATTGCCGCTCTTATGCCTACCTGTATATTATATGTTGTCCTAGTAACTGTAATGCGATTGCCTTAGTCAAGCGATAAACTTCTCATAACGACAAACCTCCATTAACCAAAGAAGAGCTGCAGATGCAGCTAAAATAGTTTTGCAAACAAATACTGGTGTACACAGCCCTGTCTAGATCTAAACCAACTGCGCTTTAAATTACATTTAGTGGATAGTCACTTGTGTGCCTGTGGTTTTAACAGATTCTGGATGGAGTATTTAATCTAATTGAATCAGTGGAGAGCCAGTGGCAAATCGGTGAGTATTCAATAATTCCAATTTACAGTACCAACATTCCAAATGTGAATCAGAATATATGCTCTGGTTTTCCACTGATTCTGTTAGTTAAAACTGCTCCATCCAGGATCTGTGAGAGGACTGGAAAATGAGATAATATTTGCTATTTCAGATTTATAGTGTGGATACTGCTGTAACGTAGCACATGTTATTCTCACACTTTGACCTGTGGCGCTGTAACCTGTGTCCACTTTCCCTAGGAGTTGAACCAGTTTGACGTAGAAAATACTAGCGGCATGTTCGGACGTCTGCAGTTAAATCACTCTCGACAGCCAACACTGTTGTAGTATACGTCTACTTCCGGTTAAGAGGCCTACTTCACTGCGAAAGGGACATTGATGGAGAAATATGAAACTCTTTGTGTCTGCATGCAGCATTATATAGGTATGTCTAAAGTATGCACAAACGCACAAATACAGTCCTAATGTATACAGAACGTACATAAATGGCCGTATTTTAAGCTCACTAAGCGGATCCGTGAAGACTAAAATGTCACTAGCAAAATGTTGTACGGTGACATTTTACGCCCACTATGTGGCAACACTGCACGGAGAAAGTTCTAACTTACGGTGCACGTCAAAGAATAATACGTAAACGTAAAATTATGTTTGGACTCGACTCGGGATTTGAAGCTATCCCTCAAAACAAGAGGGGACTAATTATAGTGCTATTTTGGGTATAGTGTGCACTATGCACGTATATGGAGTCAAAACATATTTACATAACGCTTTGGAACATAGATTTAAGGCCTCACTCTTTAGTTTTGCAGTGGTTTCGAAAATATTATTTTTTTAGCGCAAATTAATACATATTTAAAAATTCATTCCGGCAGTTTTAACACTTATATATCATCGTTTGTATCTGAATTTTTCTGTTGCAATACACCAAACGGATTTTTAGATTTTTGCCCCTGAAATAGCATATATTTTGTTGTCAAAATAAGCCAAAATGAAGCAAAATAAATTTTTTGCTAGCAAACGGTACATTATTAAAAAAAAAAACGCTCTGGCAAAATTGTGTATTTTATGACAGTACAGAGTCTCAAATTTTTTCAAAGCATTTGGTTAAAAATATTCGAGTTATTAGCAGTGGTTTAAAATAAATGAAAGATCATGGCCTTAAAGGCATTATCGCCTAAAAATAATCCGAACAAATAACAAACTTGCCGTAAAACAAGTGTTACCTAATAAGAGTTAAGGTATATGGAAAGGTAAGATGTCTGAGAAACTGACCGGAATACTCGATCGTAGACCGGCCGAGGTGGCGCAACGGTAACCACGTTGTACTCGCATTCGGGAGAATCCGGGTTTGATCACCGGCTCCGGCCATCCTAATTTCAGTCTTCCATAGTTTCTAGAACACTGGAGTAAGACAATGGCCTACTCCTCTTCCAACTCCTGTCATTGTTCCGAGTTGTGTGTCACTGTCTATAATGACCTCGCTGTCCACGACCTTACCTTACCTCAATCGTCAATAAAATTTGAACTAGGCGTCATAAATCGATGTGACCTTTCACCGAGCATAAACGTTATTAGTCGGCGTCTGTTTGTACAACACTGGTTAGTAGATTGCTTTGTTTTCAAGTAAAAAAAAAATGATTTAGTGAAACAAGAGTTTGAAACAACCTCTTTAAAAATGAAAAAAAGTTTTATTTCTGTTATTATCAATATAGTAATATCTAGAAGTCAATAATTACAGAATTTCTAAAATACTCGCATTGTGATTTTAAAATAAATTTAGTATGCGCAAACCTCTGCATGAGAGGTTTACAAATAGTATAATTATTTTCTAATTAATAAGTCTGTCGTAAAAAATTGTATTCTTATAGAGCTCTGCATATTATCATAATGATTACTATAAAACATTATTTTTAATTTTACAGATTTTCTAGTTTCAAACCCTAATTTAATAAAGTTTTAAATTTTTTACTTGAAAACAAAGCTTACCTAGTTCTGTATAGACAGACATCCACTAACACAATATGTACTCGTTACAACAGTTTAACTGAATTATGATAATTAGGTCAGATTTAATCGACGATTGAGTATTCCGTCCACTCCACATCTTAACTCACATCAGGTAACACTTGTTTTACGCAAGTTTTCTGTTTGTTGGTATTATTTCAAGGCGTTTATTTTAATTCTGAGTTCCAAAGAGTAGGAAACTCCTGTGGTAATGTGTTTTGCATATATCTAGGCAGACATTTCTCCCCAAAACTTTCAGTCTGTTAGAAGTTCAAATAGCTCAGATTATTTAAGAGATGAAGATCTTTATATTTCACTCAAAAATTTATGATACAGCGATGAACTCACACATACGAAGCTAGAGGTTGGACGAAAAACAATGAAGATATGAAATAGAATAAACAATGCCTGTAGTCTATATTGTCGCAGTCTGCAATTGCAATTACCGATATTGAGCCTCTCAATTTAATTTTTGACAAATACACCAATGTATACATATTTAAAATGCACCCCAATGTATGTATACTTACAGTACACGTAAATATCCCCATTTATATTAATCGGTGAAATTTAAGGTGAGTTTAGTTCGCTGGTAGAATTGAATTCATCCGAGGTAGTATCCGAAAGCAACGAGAGTATTTTTTACAAGTCCTGTAAACGGAGAAAAAATTAAGGGGACGGGGTTTTCAGATCATTGCTAAGACATAAAACGTTATACAATAAAACCAAAGAAACACAATACAGCATAAAACAATGCTAAGTTACTTAACTGAATGCTACAATTTTCTAAAAACCAATATACAAAAAAAATCTAGGCAAGTTTTATCAACTTTTTGAGCAAACATTTGTCTCGAAAGCCATATTTCTGGGGCATAAATTGAGATGGTGAAGTTACGTACATTTTTACGGCACAAGGTACTCAACTCATCGAATGCTTCCTTCTGGCAAAATGTTGGCTCACAAAGTTGTCAAGAATTGTTATTTCCTACTAGCTACTGCCCATGGCTTCGTGGCAAGGTTTTCTGCTTAATGCCTATCTAATTCGTGAAAACGTTTAGTCAAGTTATCTTAAGTAACTCGTAAAAATACGAATTTCGAGTGTCAACATTTTTCCAAAAACATCTTCAACAATTTAAAAATCATGTCGGTAATAATGTTAATACCGATTTTAGTACCTAAAGTTATAAAATAATATAAATTGTAATTTTCTAAAAAGAAATATGAACAAACATTTTTAGAAATTTTAAAATACTGTAGTTAAATGATGTTAAGGGTGAATTAATAACGGTTTTAGAAACCATTTTTTAAATAAAATATTTTTCTTTTGACTTTTTTAGTACCCAGTGCTGCCCTGGCCTGTTTTTACCCCTTCCTGTATAGTTCTTTTTGTCAGGAAAACTTCACGGGACACGCACTACAACAACTCACCGAAGTTCCACCACAATACGAAAAATTGAAGGTTTAGGAACTTAAACGTTATAAACACACACACACACACACACACACACACACTGTATGTATATATATATACTCTTTAACACATGGGCATTTCGATTGACAGTTTTAAGTAAATTAATGACATGTACCCCGCCCTTCTAATGTCTCGTTGACAGCGAGGTCATGACACACAGAGCCAGTTGCTCAGACAGGAAGACTTGTTTCCAAGGATGCTGTAATATAAACATAAACTTACATTTGTACTGAAGATGCTTAAAATTTTGACATTTAAGTGTAGGCGCACGTCTAAGTCGCAATTTTTCGTCTATGCTTGCGCAAACATCAAAACTTCTCTTATCACAGAAATTAAATAATTTATACTACAAGAATGTCACGTGTGCCTATTCAGTCAAATTTTTTAAATATTATTTATAAATTCTAAATGAAAGCAGATATCGTTTCGAAGATTTGTTGAAAATTGTTTTTAATGTATGGCCTAAATTTTTCAATGAAAGAAGGTTTTATTATTTTTGCTAGCAGTCGTATCAAGTCAAATTTATTAAAGTCGATGACTAGCCTAAGTTATTTAATTTTTAGCATTGAAAGAATTGGGTTCAATAGTAAACATAATTTAAAAAGAAAAAAAATCAATGACATGGTTTTACGATACGCATATGCATCGTTAAGGAATTTCAAAGTAATAATATTCACAAAAAATATGCACTTTAAAACCGGACGCCTTTAAACACAGAGCTACCTCAGTATTATTTTGTAATAACACTGAGAAAAAATGGTTTTCGAAATACATGCTGTTTGAAACGAATGAAAAAAATTTCAAAATACTAACATTTTCTTCTGTGAGATAGTTTTAGTTCATAAAAAGTATATTATTGTTCTCCAAGTAACATACATACATAGTTATAAAATCACAAAGCTAGAAGTATTTATTGAAGAATTCGCAACGCCAAAAACAAATTATCATTTCATTCTGACTGGCAGTTTAAATGCAGCATGTCTGTAATTCTTGGCTGTTTTGACTTTCAATAAATATGAACAAATGACGCAAATAATTTGTTTATATTTGTTTATTTAACGTAAATTTCCACAAAAGTCGGACTAGGTTCTGATAATTAATTCATAAGATAACAAAAAATATTATTTTTGCAGTATACTAGGGGTGTAGCGATACAATTTCCATCCTAGATCACTGTTAAGGCAGATGCCTACCACACAGTCTTGGCGAGAGCAAAGGCCAGGATTTTCGTGTTAATTATATTAGTTGTTTAGTAGACGTGGAACTTTCACACATGTCACCACTGATAGTTTGCTGTTATTTGGCGTGGCTTTCAATGCTATAGAATTTATAGGCGGTTTTGTAGTACCCTGAAAACTGGAAAAATAAGTATTATCTTGCCCAAAAAAATTCTAAAACATCTACTCGTATATTTGTTCCCACATTTTAATCCATGCAGCAAAATTTTCCTCTTATTAATATTGCGTTTTCTTTTGTCCGAAAGCAAAGTATTGAAAGGTGACTTCTACACACAAAATATTATTTAACTTGCCATTGTTCTATCCAGAGTTCCGGTGTAGATAGCGCTTAGTACGTGGTGGATAAATAATCACTAAAAGCACCAAATTAAATCTACACGGTTTTTAAAACCAACAAGGAAAAACACTACAAACTAACAATACTAGTTGATGATATTTGTCAACTTTATGAGCAAACGTTTACTCAGAATTATGCATTTGTTAACCGTGATTCCTTGCGTCGCAGTTAAATGTAGGGGATTTCGGCATCAGAGATTGTTCTTTAGAAATACGTTAGTCGAGAAAACTTTTGGCTAGAAAGTTTATATAACCTACAGACTAAGATTGCTGTTTTTTTTTTTTTTTTTTGCAAGTAGGCTTCGAGGAACCTTAAATTTAGAACTGATGCTTTCAGCGCTGAATTATGTATCATGGCCTGTAATGAGGAATGTTCGGGCAGGTATTGGAACCCAGGTCCTTCACAGTTCTAACGAGATGTAAGGGGTGGGTGGTTGGAGGGAGAAGAGGGTGGGTTTGTTTACCTGCAGCGCAGACTCCAGGCGGGAACAGCAAGTGTTCAGCGACGCCGAAGGACAACAGCGGGGGGTGAGGGCGTCGACGTTCCCGCATCTGCGTCCATGCGCCGGCGCGCTCCTGCACACTCGTCATGGCGCATGCCGCACACACGCGCACACACACTAGCACACGCACACACCCGCCAGTCCGGGCGCAGACCTCGGCGTCGACTCGCCTACTGCCTGTGCCCGCGTCGTCCAAGGCTGGCCGCGACGTACCCGTGGCTTCCTGGCTGGAGAGAGGGGGCTGGATGCTGGGAGGAGTGGTCCAGCCAGGGTAGGGGAGGGGGGAGAGGACTCTCGCCTGCCCTATCCTGGCCACTACTCTTGTTTTTATTTACCACGAGGGGACGCGATCTCCTGTGGCGTCTTCGGGAAGGACAGCTTCGACGGCGACACCATCTGAAATACTTCCGCGCTGTTGGAAGGTAAGTCGTCCGGGAGAGACCTGATTCAACCCCAGTAGCGACATCTGGTTCTCGCGAGAACATTTTCCCGCCAATTTGTTTGAATGTTTTACGTACACACCTGCAGCTCTGTTTCGTGATAAATAATTATTAGGGCCACGAAGATTTCGCGGAAATAATTTTGCCCCAATTTGTTCCAGTGTCTTACGTTCACGTCTGCAGCTCTGCTTCATAGTCAGAGATTGGATGATTTAACTATCGTTGGGGATCTACGGACAAATTAGAGACGTGTAGTGTTACAGTAACCTTAGTCTGATTTGATCAATCAAATGAGAGACATCACTTCTCAAAGACACGCATCCAATAACCATGAGGCAGAGATGCGGATGTGAACGTAAGTCACTGAAACAAACTGAGGCAAAATTCTTTTCGCGAAAATTTCGTGGCCCTTGTGATTACATGTTTTTAATTTTCAGGGCTTCTATCCGCTAATCACAGACGTGTGGTAATACATTAACCTTATTCTGACTGATGTTAAGGGCACGGGCCCGAGTTTCCTCGCATTTAACGACAATTATTTTTAAAAACATGAATGGGAGCCGCTATCGCAAAATCGCTCCATTACTTTGTTATGGCTGATTTAAACTGTGTACTCTAATTTTGTCGAGTCAGAAGACTGCAAAATAGTTGATAATTAGTTAATTAACGAAATTTCCTTTTAATTGGTAAATTAGCTCTAATCATCATACAATTTGTAGGGCCACGATTTTGTCGCGAAAAGATTTTTGCCCCACTTTGTTTCAGTCACTCACGTGCACATCGGCAGTTCTGTTTCAAGGTTATTGGCAGCGTGTCTTTGTTCAGACACGTTTCTCATTTGACTGCACCAATCAAAATAAGATAATTGTGAGTCTGTACGTCTATAATTTGCCAAGGCCAGTGAGAGTAAAATCATCCAATCACAGACGATGTAGCAGAGCTGCATATGTGCACATGACGCATCGAAACCAAATGTTGCAAAAATCTTTTCGCCATAAAATCGCGGGTCTAACAATTTGTCTCAAAAATTACATTGCATAGTAAAACCAATTTGCAAAAAAAGTTACAAAGCTATTTTATGGTATCGACTGTCGTATGCATTTTAAAAAATAATTCTCTCGAAAGCCAAGAAACTCGGGCCCAAGCCCTTAATATCTTGGCTTTCGAGGTTCAGCCACGTCGTAGTAGTAGAGGAGAACTCAACCCTGAAGATATCTGCTGCAATGCGAGGAAACGTCCGTATCCTCCGCCACTATACTACGCGACTCTACATCGAAAGCCAAGATAATATCAACAATGCTCTCGGAAGCCTGCAATCATCTTCGTTCTGATTGACACAATCAAATACGTCACGCATCTACATAAACACACACTGCCAGTAACCATGAAGCACAGCTACAGATGTGCAGACAAAGCATTGAATAAATGTGGTGCAAAATCTGTTTGCGATAGTAAAGGGTCCCTATTCACCAGATATCATCAAAGTAATTAAAACATTTATTTAATTATTCTTATAAGTGGGTGGGTGTTTACGTATAGTTGCAGGTACCATACTTGTGTTAAAATATGGACAACAAAACGGTTTAGTTGTCGGTACTACTCTGGACAGTTCCTTCAACAATATGTTCTGTAGAAGAAACAAAGAACCTTGCTGCTTTTACACACCACATGGTAACGTCTACAAAACAGATTGTTGAAGGAACTGTCCAGAGTAGTGCCAACAACCATACTGTTCTGTTGTCCCTATTTTAACAGAAGTATCGTATCTGCAACTATACTCTTTTTTTCAGTAGCAAGAGCCTAGATTCCACAGTCATATTCACGAATTGGCCACATTGGCCACAATTAACCATTGACTTCTAACCACACAAGTGAGAGGCACGTGATAGCTAATAACTATTTCTTAGTTATTGTTATATAATATATGCACATTTCACATTGGTATTTAGTGACAGTCTGCCTATAATCATCCGCATACAGTACGAAACATTGTTGTCTCCGGGTGTTAGTAGAATTGTGTGCCTACATTACAAGTATTTTACAGTTGACCTTGCTATAGTTGGTTGTAAAGTGCTTGAAGGCGTGTTATATAATCTACCGGCCAATAGGAAACGTCAGACAAGCACACAGTGACTAAGAGTCTAGCACGGTGTTCAGATAATAACGCGAAATCTCCGGCTACGTACTTATTACTGATTTTCAACCGTCGAAAGCGTGTCAAAACTGACGTCGTCAAATCACAGAAGTGACAATCAGTAGAGGCCGGAAAAATTCGCGTGTTCACTGAGCTCTAGGCTAGCTTCCAAGAATATATGTGAAATAATGCAGACAGCAGCTGTTTATTAGCTGCTCGCTGACACTGTGAAATGGGCCTGTATTCAGAGACAGTTTTATTATTGGCTTAACTGCTTCCAGGAAGTGTCAAGTAAATCAGCGGCCAAATGTAAACATGATACAGACCTGTAGTTGCTGGAATTCTAGCTTGCTCCAAAAAAAAAAAAAAAAAAAACGCGAATTTTTCAGGTCTCTAACAATCAGTGAAGTAAACTTTCTCGACGTTCAACCTAACATATAAAGTCACTGAGTGTTCGTAAGCCTACCTCCTTCTAACTATAGTTTTGAGACTGAACATTTTCAAGGGTTGATCAGTCTTTAGCCTTTAGTTTGAGATGATGGTATATCAACATATCCCGTAGTTTCTTGTGGCATCTATGGTCGGGTGATATACGTCTGACACAACGTAGCTGTATGCAGACCAATTACAGGCATCAAATATTACAATGTCGGGATTCTTATTGGCTTATAGAGTAATAGCTCCTCTCGTAGATCTGAAAACTAGTAATTATGTAATAAGCTGAACGTGCGTTTAAACCCAACAAACAGTCAAATTTTCCCGCAATAAAACATCATCTCTAGCCATAACTAGAGGTACGTAAATTTCGCAGATACATTCCAGGTCAGGTTGAACGCCAATTATGTATACTTCATTGTCATGTCTGTAACTTGCTGGCGGCTGTTATGAAACGCGTTTGACTACTGCAAGCCAGTAGTAAATAAGGAAATAATGCGAAGTGCTATCGCTTGCTACCTGCTTGTACGATTATAAGCCAATAGATAATCGATTGTGGCCAGTGGGTGTATAGGACTGACAAGTCTAGGCTGTTGCCAGATGAATTCGCGAAATTGACGTACCTCTAGCCATAACTAGAGACACTGTTAAATCGCGGGAAAAGTTGATTGTTTGTTAGGTTCCATGATTCTATGTATAACAAAGAATGTTTTGCAACTATATCGGCTCTATTTTATACGAAGCACTGTATCTCTCTTCAACAGATCCAATTATAACTGTACAGTTTGAACACAGAACGTGCGTGATTTGCCAGAAAACTGTTCACACGTGCCACGATTGACATACTACAGTTTATTGGAGACTATGTTAAATATTTTCGCGATTTTCCAGTGTCTCTAGTCATAACATATCCAGTTAACGGTTTGCGGTAGTCGTAAACTCTACGCCATAGATCAGAAGACCATAGTCATCTAAATTTATTATTTTTATGTTTTTTTACTAGTAACTAATTTTTATGACTTAATTTTGAAATTCAGAGCCATAAACACATAAAGCTTTACGTTTAGAAATTTTTAAGTTTAAGTGAGCTGACTGTTTTCTATATGTACTGACGTAAAACTGGAATAAGCATATATTTACTTTATCTACAATTACTGTTACACAGCTCGAAACAGTAGAGATACGTAAACAAATATGTTCTTAAAATAACTGTTGACACATTCCTGCATAACTTTTGTTTTTTTAATGTTGAACATTATAATTTGTGTTACGGAGAAATTTATTTAAAAACACGATTTTAAGGAAAGAACCCCCTTAATGCATTAAGAGGCCATTACATTTTTCTTGTCTTCATCCATACTTAGAGCATGTCCCCTTCTGAATAATGCTTCAGAAACCAGTCTCCAAGTACGTTACTTTCCCGAAGAACAGCTAACTTAAATTACTAGCAAAAAATATCTGCAATAAATCATTGTTAGGTAAACGTATAGACACGTTTCAGTTCCCTTTCTGCACGCCACAAGATCGCGTGACATTATATGTCCTTGAGAATTAAGTCTATGAGATGATTAACGAGCGTGCGACTGTCACCCTTAGCGATCGCTAACGACGACCTTCCTCGACGGAGGCTTGCGTAAATGCAATATTATGACTGCTGCGATTCTTTATAGTTCGAAACACGTCGAAGATAATATCTGACAGTGGTTTTGTTCGCCAAGGTTACAATTCGCCTCGGCTGTCTTTCTTTCCCCGTGTTTCTTGACGGCTGCAGCTAATTGTCAAGCATTTGCCGTCCAACGTTTTCACATAAACTCTCCGTAATGCTTCTGTCACAAGCTGCACTCGCTGCAGCCTTGAAGATTTATGCAGTAACTGTACTCTGCTGCTGTCGTATTTGCTGAACATTGAATAACTTTCGCCGGTATAACTTTGGAAAGATCTGCTACGATTTCCATGCCCTGAAGAGAGCTTGTAGAACAAATACAGGGTGTCCGGTAACGGCGTGTAATTATCGCAGCACGCAATTAAGAGGCTTATCTACATAGGCTGCGTCGGTGTGTGTGAGGCAGGAGCGGTAAGGGTGATACTAACCGACATATGTAATGTATAGAGGTACGTAAATTTCGCGGATTCATCTGGCAGTAGCCTAGATTGCTCAGTCCTGTACACGCTCTGGATACAGTCGATTATTCATTGGCTTACAGCATTACAAGCGATAGCTCTATGAATCATTTCCTTATTTACTACTGGCTTGCAGTAGTCAAATGCGTTTCGTGACAGCCGCCAGCTAATCACACACGTGATTATGAAGTATGTATTTTTGGCGTTCAACCTGACCTGGAATGTATTTGCGAAACTGACGTACCTCTAGTAATGTATTATCGCCTCTTCGCGCAATTCACTCAAATGGCGCGCAGTGATTCACTATTATCTTTTTTCCTATGGAATTTTAAGTAGCGACCACATAATTTTATTTATGGGCAGCATATTTCAAAGTACAATGCCTGATCCTATTGTTCCGTTTTTCGAGTCAGTTGATAATTTTATAGATACGATAGTCTGGAAAAGCCATTTTTGGCCGTTTTGAGAGGCTCGAAAATTATGTTTCTCATAAACGCGCCGAATTTTCACAACTATAGTGACGTAGTTTGAAGTGTGTGTTCTATTCGTAGATAAACAGATATAATGGGCGTTAAATAGTTTGGTCAATATGAGAATAGTCATATCTCACTGCAACGCATTTGAAGCGCAGGTAGGCAGGCCCCTTAAGGGTGTTCAAGTGCGATAAAATAATAATTTTATATTTATATGAAATAGTGTTAGTTTTGTAGACGATGCTTTAACTCGTATAGTTATCTCATAACGGCGCGTCAAAGTCAAAATTGGCATGTTCTGCTGCCACGCAAATAGTGAAAACCAATTGATTTACGTAAGTGAAATAATTCACAGTAAAATAACATGCCACGTGCTACGTAAAAAAACATTTTTTAAAAAATCCCGTGAACAATGTTGTCTTTAAAAATTACTGAAATTTCAACTTTTTTCCTGCACTTTTGCGTTTTTTTTTAATTCAAAATATTTCAATATGATATTCTATACTTTATTGCATAGCTCATGGGATGTGGTATCACAGTGAATTATTTTATTCAAGTAGGTTAGTTGGTTTTCACTATTTTCAGGTTAGGAACTATTAATTTTTGAATGATTTATGTGAACAAAATAACAACTGATTACGTGTTTTAAAGTAACTAATAATGCAATTTTTTTATTTCTGTTACATTTCCTTTCCCATTTGTAAAATAAATGCTTAAAATTATATCTCGTAATTCGAATGTGTTGAACTGCATCATCGTATGTCAGGAAAGTAAAATGCGCTTTTAAAACATATCATCACAGTATATCTCGTAATAACTGTTCAGACATCTTTACCATACAAGATCATACATTTTAAATTATATAACACACATATTAATTAGTATAAAGGTAAAACAGTGACATACAAGTTGGCTGTATGCGGGAAATTGCATTTTCGACATACGATGTTGCAGTTCATCGCCATCGAAGTGTATTTACACATGATATTTTTCTCCATTTGCCGTTGACGAAACACAAGTTTACGAAACTGCAGTTTAGCTTTGTGGTGTAAACACTTTGCCCAGAACTTGGTTTCGAGGGTTGGGTTTCCCGAACTAAACTTTGAAGGAACTGTATAGACGTACTGCCAGTCACTCAGACCACGTGTTGTACACCATACATCTTGAGTTATAGCTCGGTCAGGCAGAGCGCGACCACAAGCCGGCCGCAGGGATGCTGCTTCTGTGCTGACTGGCGTGAAACAACAATCAACACTCACACTGTAAAAAAAAACTGCCTAAAATGTTTAGGAAGTAATTAACCTAAACACAGTATGGGACAGTTACCATACTTCCGCCTTGTAAATATACAATCTATTACAACAAGAGCCACGATTTTATGGCGAAAATATTTTTGCAACATTTGTTTTCGATGCGTCATGTGCACACCTGCAGCTCTGCTACATCGTCTGTGGTTTGATGATTTTACTCTCACTGGCCTTGGCAAATTATAGACGTACAGACTCAAATAATCTTATTATGATTGGTGCAGTCAAATGAGAAACGTGTCTGAACAAAGACACGCTGCCAATAACCTTGAAACAGAACTGCCGATCTGCACGTGAGACACTGTAACAAAGTGGGGCAAAAATCTTTTCGCGACAAAATAGTGGCCCTAATTACAACTGTTGCAATACAAGTATAGTAACTTCAGAAAACATTTGACTGTTTTATAAAAAGGTTTAGGAATAATACTATGGATGTCTGGGAAACAATTATACCATACCTACTTTCTTAGCGCTCATATACGCACGTCTGGTAAATTTACAAACTATTATTTTAGAGTACAGGCACACACAAGTATGGTTAGTTCTACTGCAGGTTAACAAGCTAATTGTTACGAACATAGCCACTGATGTTTGCTTCGTGGGATGCCGTAATGGTCAAGAGGTCAGACCTCTCGCCTCCCACCAAGGAGATCCGGGTTCGATTCCCGACGGAGTCAGTCCCAGTATTTTCGAATGTGGGAAACGTGCCGGACGATGCCGTTGGCAGGCGGGTTTCCTTTGTAATCTCCCGTTTCCCCCGCCCTTTCATTCCGGCGCTGCTCCATACTCACCTCATGTCACCCCTCACCAGCGCTGAAGACCTCGATGTTAAGCGCTGACCACTCACTCACCCTGCTTCGTGGTCAATGATTGGATGTGTTTGACTCTCAGCACCTAGGGGTCCTAACCACAAATCACAGACGTGTGGTGTCTCAGTACCATTATTCTGATTGGCTAAGCCAAATGAGCGACGCCTCTGCAATCATTCATGTTATCCAATAACCGTGAAGCACAGCTGCAGATGTGTATGAATTCACTGAAACAAGTTGTCGTAAATATCTTTTCACTAAAAACTTGTGCCTCTAATTACTTCCTAACCTGTAGTAGAATTTACCTTATGAATGCATGCGTGGTAGATAAATAGATGCTAAAATCATATATTGATTTCTACGCTTTTTTCGGAGCCTATATGGATAAAACACTCAATGACAATCCTAGATAATGGTATTTGCCAACTTTATGTGTAAATATTTATCCGTAGTTACTAATTCGTCACGCGTGATCTCTTGCGCCGCTGTTAAATGCACGAGGTTCTGGCGTCAGAGATTGTGCCTTAGAAGTTCGTAACACTGGAAACTGTTTTGTTTAAAACGTTGGATAAAACTATTGTCTAGGACTGCTATTGTTTAATTTTCGTAAAATGGCTTCAAGAGACCGACAGTTATAGATGAGTGTTTTTAGCTTTGAATTATGTACCACGCCCTCTTAACAGTATAAATCGGTAGAGACCTGGAAATGTGTATTTTCTCGCTAATTTTAAAATTGTATAACTCTGTTTTTTATACTTGAATTCTTTTAGTCAATCTTAACAATAAGTGAAGATCAGTAAAAATTCGCGGGTTCAGCGACTTTCCGCCTGGACTCCACAGTCCTCTGTACACGCTTTCTTTGGCTACTTGTACATTGAGTGAGTGAGTGTGAGTGAGTGAGATATTTTGGTCAGCGCTTAACATCGAGGTCTTCAGCTCTGATGAGGGGTGACATGAGGTGAGTGTGGAGCTGCGCTGAAATGAAGTGGCGGGGGAAACTGGAGATATCCTAGAAAACCCGCCGACCAACGGCATCGTCCGGCACGATTCCCAAATGTAAAAATCCGGAGATTGACCCTGCCGGGAATATAACCCGGATCGCATTGGGTGTGAGGCGAGAGGTCTGCCTGTATACTGACTGTTGCTGCAGCGAGTGGACAGTTTCAGTAACAATGAACCAATCGCGAAAATAATTAACGTGTTCAAGAGTTTTAAATGAAACGTCTTCCCTAATAAATTAGTGAGTGTGAGGCGAGAGCTTTATTTGTATATTGACTGTTGCTTCAGTGAGTGGACAGTTTCAGTAACAATGAACCAATCGCGAAAGTAATAAACGTGTTCAAGAGTTTTAAATGAAACGTCTTCCCTAATAAATTAGTTGAAATGAATTTACAAAAACATTGTTAAAAGGTAAATATAAAGAGCTATGTTATGATAATGTTACACAAGATATATTTCTTACTGTCGAGAAAGTCGAACAGTTTTCCCCCTCCTTTCTAAATGGATACATAATGAAATTAGAAGCAGTTCGGGTGAAGTTGATCATTTGGGTAAAATTGACAAAAAATGTAACAGCATGTTTAATGTATATTATGTCTCGAAGTGAATCATATCATGACTGTTGATCAGTCATTTGGTGTTCCAGTAATAGATAAAAATGACTGATTTCTAGTCATGATAAACATTCATAGATCCACCCAAGTGATCACCGTCATCCCAATTACAGGATGTTGCAAAATTGAATATCAAAATTTAGGAGGAATATTGCTAACATCTACAGGAACACAAATTGTTTTATGGTCATAGGTCCGAAAATATACCGTTTCTGCAATACAGTTGGCAGTACATGATGTAAAGTGCATAGCGTACTGCTGGCTCGAGTCTTCGTGGAACGCCATTGCAGATATTATTGACAACTACAAACCAGACGGGTCGTATTTAACTAGACGGTAAACATTGCCCGAGGTAGCATTACACACTGACAATTTCACACCGCGCGCCATACACTGTTAAGATCACGCGTCCCTATTTATGATGTTTTAGAAAGTTTTATTTTTTAAATCATGAACTGGAGCAGATATTGCTATACCGTTACATAGAAATGTTGGAAATTGTTTAAAGTATGTAGCCTTATTTTTTCCAAAACGTTGGTTTTTATAATTTTGGCTAATTATAGACTTTAAAAAAATTAATTAAGTCAGTAATTAGCCAAAATTTTATAAACTTGTGTTTAAAAAAAAGCTACATAATGCAAACAATTTCCAACATTTCTATGTAGGCCTAACGGTTTTGCGACATCTCCTTTTCAGAAATTAAAAAATTAAACTCGCAAAACAACTAAATAGGGACCAGTGGCCTTAAGCATGGCCGTCTTTAGTAGAAGGCCGGTGTCTTGAATGTGGCAACGCTGTATCGGAGGTTTACTGCCGGTCGGTCATTGGCTGCCCTAGTCAGTGTAGACGTGTACACGCCACTAAAGCTGCATCTACACACGTTGCAGAGACTAGGGTGGCCAAGAAGTGACAAGCAGCAGGCTCCCGATGTAGTGTTGCTACATTCAAGACTCAGGCCTTCCACTAAAGACGGCCATGCCTTAAGACATGAGACCCGGAGTACAGTAACGGCCAGCCTATGTTCATGTGGCATGTTTTGTTCCTCGGATGTGAGCATTGTACCTATAATATTGATGAGCAATTGTTCAACGTTCCTGTGTATAAGGATGACGGCAAGTACGCTGGATTGTATAGTCCAGCAGGCAGGTCGTTGATCCCGGTAATTTCCCGGGTCACACAGGTATAACTTATGGCAAGAGCGAGTACAACTACCCGAGGTATAACAGCGGCTAGGAACGGGACTGAACCCACGTCTAGGCCCACGCGGTGAACGGCAGGTAGAGGTGTTTTCGTCTCTTTCTCGAGGTGCGTAGTTTGGCTACACTGGAAACATTTATTTTTTGTGAATTTTGAAAAACATTTTGGGGGATGGTGTGGTGCTCTGGTGGTCAGCACACACGCTTCCCTCTACCACCACAGACTAAATAGTAATACAGACGCGAAATGACGTGGCGGTTCATTTCATACGGGAAGGGGGGGGAGGTTGTCGAGGGGTCAGACCTCTCGCCTCCCACCAAGGCGATCCGGGTTCGATTTCCGGTAGGGTCGGTTCCCTGATTTTCGCATGTGGGAATGGTGCCGGACGGTGCCGCTGGTCGGCGGGTTTACTCAGGGATCTCCCGCTTCCTTCGCCCATTCATTCCGGCGCTGCTCCGTACTCACATCATGTCACCCCCCACCAGCGCTGAAGACCTCGATGTTAAGCGCTGACCAAAATCTCTTACTCACTCACTCATTTGATACGGACGAACTTCACCGCTGATTGGCTGCCCGAGACTGTTGATACCAGCTCAGTGTATGTTTGGCTCCTGCATGTTACTGAAGGTTTCCTATTGGCCTGGCTGCCGGATAGCAGGGCAGCTGCCTCACGCTGATTGGCGGTATGAGTTTCCACCATGTTGCTGGCCAGGGAAGCCATTTTGCTGGCGTGTGTGACTGAGCTTGACGTCCTACCAGATACTTCACTTCTGTATTCCTACATATTCTGTGCTACGACTATTCGGGTTCTGTTGCTGGTAGGGACGTTGCCTATTTTTACATGTGGGAAACGTGGCAGACGATGCCGTTTGTCGGCGGATTTTCTTTAGGCTCACCCGTTTCCCTTGACGGTGTAGTCCCTTCGCTGCACCATACTTAACTCATAATCACCATCACCAGCACTCAAGACCTCAATCTTAAACGCTGACCAAAATATCTTCACTTATGGTAAAACTAGCTGAGCTTAAATATTTTTCGGAAGAGGAAAATGTTTTTCCATGTAACATCTACATAACACTATTTCTATTTTATACAATTATAAAATCTTTATTTTTCACACCTGAACGCCCGTAAAATTTTTAAAGCTGCAATTATCGAGACAAGTTGAGAGTTGGTATGAACATAATTGCCGCACTGATTGTCACCTAAATACATATTAAAATTACAACTGCAATGTTTGTTCCGTAGTGCAAGGTAAATATAATTTTCGCTTAAAATCTCAAATTTTTCTTGTAAGGAAGTCATAAAATCGAAAACTTAAATAACCCAGTACAGGAACCGAGCCTTAACTGCAGTTTGTAAAAGAGCAGAAACCATTGTCGCCTGTCTCACGTGACGAGGTGATATCGGGAAGTTCCAGCTAGCCACTAGGTTCCACATACACTGTACCCTCAGAAGGGCCTCAGAAGACGTCCCTGGGCGAGGCGTGGGCATGACTGCTTGGCGGGATATGGGCATGGTTGGTATCCCCCCTCCACTTTCTACTTTCGACAGGGTTGCAAGCCCCGCACGGTCAATGCCTTCCCGACCTTCTGCTCTTGGTGAGGTGTCGAAAGATTCACTCCCTACTTGTACCCCTCCTCGCCCTCAAGGCGTCAAGTCGTGCTGGCTGATGTTCCATCAAAAACACTTGAGTTAAAATAAACACATGAAGAAATAAACAATAACACAAAGTGTGTCCATTTTTCACTTGTACAAAAAACATTGAGCCAGGTGCACAATTTAACAAAAATAGCTGGAAGATTTTCTCATACGTGGAGTTCTTAATCATACGTGGTGCCATGGACGCTCTTCACGATTTATATTCTTAGTTTGAGTCATCTGCATCTGCTAAGTCTTTAGAGTACTAAAATCAAGTAATGTAGTTTGTATGTTTGAGTTGATCATGAGTCCATCGAAGTCAAAGTTGCAGAAAAGAAATATAATATCAATTTAAAACTGTCAAATCTTGTATTCAAATCAGCCATGAAGAAATCCAAAACAGGAAAAATTACAGGAGACTCTTATTCATTTGCTGTTTCTTGTTGAAGTTTTATTCAATTATGTTTTCATCCCACAATTCGTAGGTCAATAGGTCACCTCCTAGTAGCCAACAGAGAGGAGATGCTAACTGCCTCGGCAACCGTTTGAGTCCTACAAAATTATTTCCCACGAATCTCTTAAGATTTTTGCACCACTCAAACATCCAACCACTGACCACAAATCATAACTGCAAGTGCGCGAGTAAGGTATTGAAACAGAGCGACGTTTGGAATTGAACCATTTACTGTGGGATACCATTTGTTGGTTACGTACAGGACCGCCAAGAGCAGGCTGAGGCCCAGGGAATGCGTACTCTGGGGCCCCTATCAACACCCTCATCAAAGTTAAGTACACAAGGAGGTCGATCACATTCATTTTTATGACGGACTATTAGAACCTATTTATTTACTTCAAGGTATAGAGTTTACATAATATGCACCAACAAATCACAAAACAGTATATTAAATACAGTTATGTACATTGCATGTAACGTTTTTTCCTTAGTCCCATAATTTTTCGTAAGCCATAATGCTATGATTTCCTGCCTGCACGCGACGGTGAGGGACCGAGGCGTGGTATGTCAACTTACCAAGCGGTTCACACGTGGCGTCTTTACGAGCGACGAATTATACGCGAACAAAGTCGCGAGTACTTTTTTTTAGTGATCTTTATCACTTACGTAGGACATCAACGCGAGCGATGTCGCGGGTAAAAGCTAGTTTAATTACACACATAATCTGTAGAGACTGCAAAATTCGCGTTATTATCTTATATTAGGCTGGACTCCAAACTACTATGTACACATCTGACTTCAACTGTTGTATTCTTTTTATCCCCGTTATTGTAAAACCTTGAACAGTATTGCAGGATGTTTATCAAATCCTGATAATCGACAGTCCAGGGCACATGACTGAGATAATCTACCCTACCCCAGCGAGTGAACATAAGCGTACGACGTAGAAGGAAGACCATGCATTTGCGACCAGCATGAAGAACAAAGGCGGGAAGGAAGAGGCTGAGGACGTAGTGTTGCATGTTACCGCGGCACAACACCTGCACGCAATGCGAGCACAGCCGCGCCCCTGAAGGAACACGATAATGGGGTCGGCGTGGAGTTGATGACGACCCTTATACAGCATGTTGCCCCGACACCGCGACCTCTCGCAACTAACTTCAAGGTCGCCCCGTGGCCTTCGTTGTCCCGGAACTGCTCCTACCCTACTACAACACTGCACTCTCAGTAGTAAAGCTCTTAACACACACATACACTGTTTACATACGATCTCTAGGGCCGATTATGTTTGGTGAATATATTTCTGCCCCACTTTGTTTCGACGCCACCTACCTCCTGCTTCAAATGCGTTGCCGCGTGTTCGTAAACAGGTTTTTTCTACGAAAATATTCCACGTGCGCCCGTTGTGCCAACGTACGAAAATAAAACAAAATTCAGGCAAGGTCGGAACCTCGTTGTTAACATGCCACACTATTTAAAAACACAGTTTATAAGCCCTCCAACTTGGCTAAAAACGTCCTTTTCAGACTTCTGTATTTAAAATGTACTAACCGGATGTATGTGAAACTCAGAGTGCGACCTGCACTGAACTTAGTTGCAGACTTTCCACCAATAAAATTATATGGACACCGCTTAATGTCCCATAGTAAAAACCGTTCAGCGGGAACCTTGCACGCTAGTTCAGCGCTTGGCTCGTTGAGGTGACGCGGCATTTGATGCGCGCTTCAAGGTCGACCTTACTGCTCCGTCGCTTTTGAGCCTCTCACGCGCGGGTAGGCGGCGCCCTTAAGAGCACATCTCCAACTCTGCTTCACAATTATTGGCAGCTTATCTTTGTGTCAAGTCGTCTCTCATCTGACTTTGCCAATCATAGTAAAGTTATTACGTGCCAATACGTCTGTTATTTGTGTGTGGAACCTAACACACATGAAGCTTAAAACATACAATCATTGACCATGAAGCAGAGCTGCAGATGTGCCCGTAAAGCACTGAGACATGTTGGTGCCTAATGGACGACTTGAAGTACACGCCCCCTGACGTCACCGCAAGGGAAATACTGTGGGAAACAAAGCTTGTTTACAAACATGCTGATTTGTTAGTTGGTAATTGCAGAAAGCAAAAATGTTGCGTATTCATAGATTTGCACGCATGGGTAAAAAATATTAGTTTCAATTTCATGGTTAAGATACGCAAATACATAAGATTAATGTTTACCTGAAAAAATGGCAAATTCCAAACAAATAATCAATTTTCTTGACGTACATCTCATCCGGGACATTTGACGCCAAACAACGACTGAAGCGCTGCATCTTTTCAAGTCGTCCATTCCAAAAGACAGTGGCTCTAGATGTATCCCTTCCATAAAAGTCTAGAAATGTATTTATTGGTAAGGGTACGAATATTTCGCGGATTTTCAGGTCAGATTGTATATCAAGAACGTATATGCAAAGACTGGAAAAATCCGTGGGTTCGCTGACTTGTACGATAGCCTTCAATAGGATCTAAGTACTTGAGTAAATAATAGCTGTTCCTTTGCTGCTCACTAAGACAGTGATACTACGTGATTGGGTCTGCATTTAGTAGCTTCGTTGTTATTCGCTCGGGGCCCTCCAGAAGCTGTCAAATGAGTCAAGGGCAAAATACGAAAGTGACTCAAACGTACATAGTATTCTGAAATGTATACTTACGGCCAATTTAAAGCGCGAATTTTTCAGGGCCCTAAGTATACGACACTGTCATGGAAACAGCAGAGACTTCACAGTCCTATACATGCACTGAATAATCCATTGACTTCAAACCATGTAAAGACAGGTAGCACATGAATTTCCCACGAATTGTTTCCTATTTTATAACTGGCTTGCAGTCGTCAAAGATGTGCGGTAACAGAGGTCATCCAAGGGTTGGGGGGTGGGGGGGGGAGCCGCGAAATACTCGTGACATTTCTCAATATTTCGTTCAAGAACCTTTCTGTAGGAGAAATTCCCGCGTGGGATTTACTTCCAGATTGGAATCCTCCACTACATTACACGTATCTTGTGTAGAATATTCCAAGCTCATCGTTTGTCGGTTGCATCGAGCACCAGGTATATATAGTCTGTTTCAGGTAAGAATTCCACTTTTTGACAGCTGTGTTGACATTTATTTCTACAATTATTGCCATAAAATAATCAGTGGTTTCCTCTTCCACGAGTTATTTCTGTACAAACACACTCAGATGTCTCTCAAAGTGTGCAGTTTATCACAACTAAAAATATTTTCCTGCAGAAATGTGTACATGTGATAGGCTTTAGAACTGTCAAAAAATAGAATCCATACATGAAACAGACTATGCATAGCATTGCCATCGTCTCAGCTTTGTTGTTATTGGCAGCGTGTCTTTGTGTAGAGGCGTCATGTATTAGACTGTGTACCAATCAGAACAAGACTACTAATACACCACACATCTGGGATAAACAGGTAGAGTCCCTTAAACACTGAGGGGCTTATTCATAGTCGTTTTTGACCCGGACTAGTGCGGGATTATCGTCGGACTAATTTTTGTCTTATTCATAGACGTGGACTATATCTAGTCCGACGTTACTTGGCGTTTATGAATAAGGTAACACTTGGTCCGGACTATAGGACCAACCCTGGACTAACTGGCACAAGATGATCTCAGGATCATCTCGGAACTATCTCACGACTATGAATAAGGCCCTGAAAGTTGAAACATTTAATCTTTTACTACATAGAAGGGCTGCAAATGTGTATGTAAGACATTGGAACAAAGTGGTGTAAATATTGTTTCGGTAAAGTCAGGATCCCTACGTATTTATTTTCATAGACACGGAAATTTCTTTTATTTTTTTAAAACTACCTGCATGTTGGACTCACAGTTATGTGTACATTCTGTCCTCAGTAACTAGTTCATTGACTGCTGCACTGTAAATAAATATTTGTAAGCTTACCATACTTACTATATAGATACATTGAAACGGTAGCGTTGGTATATACGTCTTCAAAACAGTCAAATGCACATTGAAATGCTCAACATTTGCTATATTTACAATCAGAAGTATGACTAGTGTCCCATGCTGTGTGTGGGTTATTCGCTTCCAATTGTATTTAGGAAGTTTTTTGGTAGTGTACTGTGAGTGGCCAATTGTACATCTGACAAGTTAGCGGGGGAGTCTGTGTGAGTTTCCATGCAGGTTTACTGTTGGCCGGTTGTAGTTTGTTTGACGTTCTCCAACGCAATGCAGATGTCTGTCAAAGAAAACTGCAAGGCATGCTTTAGTCAACAGGATACATACACGACATGAAATTCCATAAAAGGAATCGGGCCAAATACAACAAGAAATACAAAATAATAATAATAATAATAATAAATGCCAGACACCTACAAAGCAGACAACACTGAAAGGAAGCCTGATTTGCTGGTGTCTCATTTTCATAAATGCTTTTTTAATTATCTTAATTGGATTTCTTGACACGATTCAATTTATGGTATTTTATACACTGTACGTATCCTGTTCACAAAATATCTGCTTATTTATATTTCCATATTCTTTATGGTTTTCCTTGACAGACATCTGCATAACAATGAAACGTGTCTAGAAAACTACATCCTGTCATTCACTCCCATTGCACAAATCTTTAAGTGGCCTCCATAGATAGGTTGCGTGTGTGTGAGGCAGCAGCGGTAAGGTTGACAGTAACCTACGTATGTAATACATTATCGCCTCTCCGCGCAAGCCACTCAGATGGCGTGCAGTGCTCTACTATGATCCGTTTTCCTATGGGAGCCTAAACGGTGACGGCATTTTTTTATTCGTGAACAGAATAGTTTAAAGTCTAACGCTTGTTCATATAGTTGTGTTTTTTGAATATAATTTTTCTGTATACGTCAGCCTGGAAAACCCATTTTCGGCCATTTTGAGGGACCCGAAAATGATGTTTCTAATTAACGTGCCGAATTTCTACTACTGTACCGACATATTTTCATGTGTGTGTTCTTTTCGTATATATAGCCTACAAATATATTTTGCGTTAGATAGTGTCGTAAAAAAAGTAGCCGTAACTCGCTGCAACGTGTTTGAAGCGCAGATAGCGAGGCCCCTTCAAAGATCATACATTTACTATTGGTTCATAGTACTCAAGGGAGAATTTCATTAACATCGACCCAATCGAAAAAACTGTACACGTGTGCAGGTGTTTGAAATCTCACGTCTTCTCATCTGGATTCGCAAAAATTCTGGGTCGCTATTTGTTACTGGCTTTGCAGTCGTCAAAGACATGTCAAAACAGCTGCCGTCCAATGACAGGAGTGACAGTGAGATATACGTCCTTGACGTTAAACCTGCCAGAATAGACCCGCGGTACACTAGTACCTATAAGTATTGTTGTTGACATGAGATGTGCAGCGGCGAATCCAATTCGCTCCCACGCTCCTTCCTGTTGGCTGGCCGACAAACCAGATCTGACCATCTCTCCGGCGATCACCCGAGTGGGAACTGAACACATGAACTTTACCATTATCGCGGCTATCTGCAGGCAGATACTCGCCACGGCTTGCCTCACTGACCTTTCGTTAGCATTTTGTTCGCATTCCGACCGGCGCGTCGACACGCCGGTTTAGTCACGACGGCAGGGTCGGCATGCACCGTGCTGCTAACGGACCGAGTAAACTATACAAACAATTTGTAAGATTTATTTTTTGTGAAAAATAAAATTGTACCATTTTGTTTCAATGCCATACGTGAACATCTGCAGTTCTGCTTCGTGATTGGTTGTGGTTAACGTTTAGCGTCTAGGGATTCTATCCGTTAAGGGCGCTGTCTACCGCAATTTTCGTCACAATTTTATTTTATTATTTGTTTCTACCAGATTTTTTTTTCTTATTTTAGACACAAAATGTGACTAAATTTGGCTCTTATGAATTTTTTTTTATCTCTCGTAGTTTTCACGTAATGGCTTGTTAAAGTATTGTTTTGCATGTTTCCGTTTTAACGACTACACTAAAACCAACTGATATACCATACTCAAAAAATTCACAGTGGATAAAGACATTGCAGGCTACAATGTCATGCTCATAGAAATACAGAATAACAATTACTTGTATTTTTAAAAAATTCTGAAAATAAAAATAACAATTTTAAAAATTCAATATTTTTTTTAATACGAATAATTTTTATTCTTTATTTTTATGAGCATGAAATTGCAGCCTGCAATGCTGTGCCAGATACGTACAGCAACTATTGTTTTTGTAAAAAGAAAATAATTTTCACCAATTTGTTTTATTGTCTTATGAACACATCTGCAGCTCTGCTTCGTGGTCAATTATTGGAAATTAATAGCCATAAGCGTTTAGGGATTCTACCCGCTAATCACAGACATCTGGTGTCTCAGTAACGTTATTATGACTGACACAGTCATATGAACGACTCCTCCGCACTAATAAATGTTATCTAGTAGCCTAACTATGAAGCATAGCTGCAGATGTGTACGTGAGACAAAATTGTGTGAAAATATTTTGCCAACAATCACTTGCGCTAAGCGTAATATGTGTTTTCTTTAAACGGACGCTTATTTTGGGAACAAAATTAGCAGTTTGGTGTAAGAAACAACATGCACGACATTTAACAACACCATCTTGCGCCAGACGAGAATTTCTCCTGACTGAAAACCACTGTAATGTGTGATGAACAACACGAAACTGGCTTCTAGGTTTTCCTTGCTTGTCACAGCCCAGCTAATCCGACAGCGGTGTCTTGAAGCATATACATACATTTCACACCAGTTTGTCGGTTTAGTAATCTAAATTCAAGGGTATCAGAAGAAGCGTCAAGGATGAATATCAACTTGGAAAGTAGAAAATTACTTCTACGGTCAGTTCCCTTCATCAATAGTTGGAGTGGTTTGTGTGCTCGGTGGTTTCATCTCAATTCCTTACCGAAAAAAAAATTGTTTTTAATGGGATCGAAATATACTTAAATGCAACGGGAACATGCGTGCAATAGATAAATGTACCTGACAAATAAATGCGAAAATATCTTACAAATAAAATCAGGAACGTCTGGACGCATTTGAGAAATTTGTTTACTGATATTGTAAATATTACTCAGAAGTCATAATCAATTTAATGTCGTACAGATTTCTGTAGAATTTTGGTGGTATGGTATTTTTCCTTACGTGTTCTTGAAACGTTCAGTAGTGAATGTGAATTGTACTATGCACTGGGGCAGCATGTTACATAAAAGAAAATAAATATCCCTAGCAAGTTAAGGAATATTGCCATACACTTGCCAGGTGACTTCATTTTTTGTAATGAAATGGCGCAAGGTAATGGCAAGTCACAGGGGAATCGGCCAGCGTAATGTCTCGCACACAGACAGTTTCATCATCAGCTCGTTATAAGAGTACATGTTCTGTGTTTAACGGTTGGCTCTCGGCGCATAACATAAGTAAACGCGAGGCTATGTCTATACTGTCGAGAAATTTATGAATGGAGAAGCAAGTGGCAAAACCTGATTGGCACTAATATAAGGAGGTGGGTGATTACGAGCAAGAATTATTGGCCTCGGGGAAGTTTTCTCACGTAAGATGTCCCGATTGTTCGATACAGGAGTGGACGACGTTGTAAAATAGCAGGGGTTTCTTGTAAGAACAGCGATAGAAATCAGAAAACGCGCCAATTAGTCTTCCCTCGTTCCTCCTGCGACATAGAGAGTGGTTGCCAAGAGGAGGGATGTGCAGACGACGCTATCTAGCAGTGTGTTTACGACCCTGCTGTTACGCCAGCACTTACAGAGTTGCCAACTTAGTTGTTTTACAACTAAATACGACTGCTAGTAATATCTGGTGTAGTATGGACTGCCTCAAAACTTCAGATCAAAATATTTCAAACTATAGTAGCAAAATAATTTAAATTATAACTTATTTTCCGGGTGAGTGTCAAAATAATGTTTTTTTTTTCAAAAAACCCCTGTTATACTCTCATATAAAATGTTAATATAATTTAATAAATTTATTAATACTTTTTAACAGAATTTGTTACGAACGAATATTACTTTCAAATCAGAGGATGAAACCAGTGCAAACTAAATTATTAAAATTAAACTATTTACTATATTTTCCTTCAAATGTTTTGAGTTTGACTACAATACTTTTATATATTAAAATGGACCTAATGATAATATAAATTCAATGTTCTACTGCGATTATTTTGAGTGACATTATAGTTGCTAAATCGAATTATGTAGCATTTAATTGGAGCTGACAGTAAGATTTTTTTTTTTACGAATGACTAAAGACACAAGAGTTTTTGCGAAATTAATTTAATTTTGCAACAATTTTATTCAGTGCCTTACCTTCAAATCAGCAGCTTTGCTTCATGTTTATTGGCAACGTGATTTTGTTCAGGCACTACTATCATTTGACTGCACCAATCATATCTACGGTTATTTAAACACCGTACGTTTAAGATTTGTCAGTAGAACCCTAAGACAAGTGAGATTTAAAACATCCAATTACTGACCAGGAAGCAGAGATGCAGATGTACTCAAAAAGCATTGTATTTGAATAAAATGTTGCAAAAATCTTTCCACCACAAAAAATAGTTGGTCTGTTAATCAGTCAAGTAAGTAACTCGCGTCTACAGGAGTTTGAAATTTAACGTCCATTAAAATGAACTCGTGAAATTTGCGTGTCTCTGAATAAGCAGCACGGGACAGGAACTATTTTTTGAAGTCAACAATTTTGCTAAAATTATTAGTTGTGAATGCAGCAACAATCATGCGATTCGTATCAATTTTCTTTACATTTTCATGCGATTCGTATCAATTTTCTTTACATTTTTGGAGAAGGAAGGAAATACAAATTTAGAGTTGTAACCGCAGATTGGCTACAATTTGTTGTACTAATAATAATAATAATAGTAATGGTAATATTGATGATGATGATAATAATAGTATCACTGCTTTTAATCGTTGTAATCAGATCACAACGACCCTGAATTCTCTTAACCTGTATACGGCTCATGAATACTAATTATTGTTTTATTATACTGTTTATAATTAATAAATAAGCTGAAGAACATCGAATTTTCTAATATAAAACCAACATACACTATACGGTAACAAACAGAAAAGCTCAACTATTACTCGACAAGCTACTGAAAATAAACATTGGCCTAAAAAATTCGAGTATACTTACATGCACAAGCTATAATTCAAATAACTCTCGTATCGTGACATTTTTAACTATTGTCCCTTGACGTATTTGATGCCACTGGGAGGTTGTTGAGCCAATAAAAAAGAAGCAGCTAAGTGCATGGCTAGTCATGTGGTATCATTGTGTCAGCAAACAGCCTATGAGCTGCTACTGTCAGCTAGAGAACACAGATATGGTTGGATACTAGTCCACAGGTAAGGGTAAGCCCGAGTTTCTCCGAGCTCTACAAATAAAGTAGATATAAGTCTCGCGAACTAGGAAAGGTCCAGGCGAGGCGCAGAGGGGAAAATTCCACCTCCTCCTGCCACTAATCAAAGGAGGTGTGCGCATCTGATGATTGGTTGTAACTGCTAATGCCACACTCAGGGCTCCGTCATTTCCCCTCTTACTGGCTGGGAGGGGAAATGTGGGGTGGGTAGCTGCGCAGTAGATACCATTTCACGTCCGCTGTGCCACTTTCTCAGAACGTTTCCTAGGCTGTGAGACCAGTACCATAGCAATTTTAGTTAAAGATAGTTATGTATAGCGTGGCATAAAGTATAGGTAAAAGGATAAAAAAACACGCCATTATTCGTGTGGACTGATTTTAGGAACTTACAGAAAGCCAAAAATCAGGAGAGTCGAGCCGGAGAATCGAAATTGGCACCTTTAGAAATCAAGTCTTTCATTATAAATGCTGGTATCTCGCTTTCTAGGGTTTGAGAAAATTCCTCTACTGATGCTTTAGAACCAGCTGGAGAAAAAAGAAGCGATACGGGCGACATTGTAACAGGCTTTAAGAATAACACCAGAATTGTCTCATGTTGGTTTCCTAGTACTTTTTATTTCTATTAGACTTCAACCAGCAGCTATTTTACTTTATTTTGGGAACGTATGTTTTTAAAGTCAAACTTAAGTCTTAAAAAATCTGAAAAAGAAATTTTTTACCATTTTCAGTGGACCCAATAAAAAGTTTCCAACATGTGTGACGTATTTTTATGTAAACATGGAAGTGCAGTTGGAAGTCTTTGTTCTTTTGATGGATAACCATATTGGGAACAAGTTTTTCAACTTCGGGTAATTAAATAACACACGTCACATGCTACAAACACCGTTCATGATACTGATATGTTGGTAAATTGCGTACTTAAATTCACATCTGTCATGGTCGCAGTAACAAGACACATGTAACTGCTGTAGAGGCTCTCAAGTCTAAAATTACCGTAAAAAGGGGTGAGATTGTGACAACCTAATCGTATATGTTTGTTTTGATGTATTTAAAAAAAAGGTAAATACATAGGCTTAGTCCTGAAGAATAAATCAAGTTCGAAAAAATTACACACAAGAATATATAATTATATGCTATTATTATACGTAGAATTAGGTTGGCACAATCTCACCCCAGCGTGACATAATCTCGCCCCGTTTTACGGTACGTTTTCTTATTAAGGTCAACGGTGCGGTGCCATCTTTAATATACAGTATTTTTCCAGCTACAAGTATTCCTGAAAGTGTATAATTTTTTTTTTACAATCCATCTCTAAATGTTAGTATATTGCACCTGTTTACATTATTGGATAGTAATTGTTTTTCTTGTAACTTAATCTGACATTTGTTGGGATTTATATAATAAATTACAAAATTTTTCTTATCTTCCAACAAATGTCAGGACATGGAATTCACACTGAATAACAGTGTCAAAGGCTACGTCTAGACGTGAATGAATAGCAGCATTAAATATTGTTTTGTATTTTTGAAAACTCGCTGATTTTAAAATAAATGTTGGGCAATTTTTTGCAATTAAAAAATTCATGAATTGACGTAGCCCGTTGCAATCTTCATCAGTGAGAATAATTTCATTTCTTGTATGAAACTGTTTCATGCAACTTTAGGCTTTGCTATGCCTTTATGAGAGACCCGGCAATTCAACGCCCAGCAAGCTGGTCTGCACAGCCCTGTATACACTATGTCCTCAGATACTAGTATATTGTCTGCAGCTACACTGAGTGGACAGTTGTACATGTGACAAGGTAGTGCGGGAGCCTGTGAGTGTTTTCATTCATGTATGTTATTGGTTCACAGTTCTGAAAGGAGACTTTCAGTAACAGAGGTACAATCGCAAAAGTGATTAGTGTGTACAGGAGTTTGGAATCTAGCATTTTCTTCACTGAATAAATTCGCAAGAAATTCCCGTCTCTAGCCATTATACAACAACTGTGAGCGCTAGAAAAATTACGCTACTGTAAAAAGTAGTTACAGAGTATGTGTACAAATCAAACCATACCTCGTACAAATATGTACAAAAATTACTAAAACAATTAAAATGTGTGAACTATGCCTTTAAGGACGTTTCACTGAAAATTTTTATTATTTTGAGAATTTTTATATTTGTAGGAAATATGGTTCGTTTTGTAGGCCACCTTGTGTCAATTTTTTACTCTAATAAAAATTTGTTAGCTTTCATAGTTTTTGTATTATAGCATGCTAAAGTAAAATTTTGAATAAAATGATTTTATACTAGAAAGGGAAACCAACTGAACTACCGAAATGAAAAATGTCACACTGGAGAACGGTGTCACGAGTTACGCCAAGACATGTGTACAAACCTCATTGAACTTTTATTTTGCATTAAACATTTTGGAACTAAAATTTTAAAAAGACTTTTTTTGAGAATTAAAAAAAAATCTAACCAATGGAATTTTTATACATGTCTTCGCGTATTCTGTGACACTGTCCTTAAATTTTATATTTTATTTTATTTTCCTAAGTTCGTTGGTTAGACTTTTTTTGCACAAACCCGTTTCGTGCAAATTTGGACTTAAACATGACATTACACAAAAATTATTAAAGATGGAAAATGTTCATCACAGTAAAAAAAAATTTTGCAACTTATGTCTATAAAACAAACCTCATCACGTATAAATATACACATTATGAAAACAATTAAAATTTTAAGTGAGTTCCCCCCTTAAAGAACAGTTATCCATTTATCTCTTTCTCTCTCTCTCTCTGTTTGGGTAGCCTTCGATGACGAGCAGATGAACGCATTTCCGAATCTCCGTCGACAACGCCCTTCTTCAGCGGGATGACATAAGCGAGGCTTATAAGGCAAGCTTTAAATAACCGTCTCGAATGTATTCCTGTTTCACTCGCTTGACAGTCGGACACGCCGTTTTCATGGTTGTGGAGAGGGGGAGGAGGGAGGAATACAGAATAAAAAGGCGAAAGTGCATTGCAATTGTGCGGAGGGACGGTTAGGGAAATAAAGTATACCTTGCCTGCTACTGCAATAACATCTGGCCAAGGCGAGATTGCTTGTCCGAGAATAACTCTCCAGCTGGCTGAAGAAAAAAAAGAAGAAGGCAAAGGACAGTTCTTTCAAGACTCGCGCCAACAGCGCTGGCTCTAAATCTCCCGACGTAGCTCGCGCGGGAAAAAAATATAAATAAAAGCGGATGCTGATGGGAAGGGAGTGGCCGCACACTTCCAACCTCTCTCTCTCTCGCTTTCTATCTGAATGCTACTTAAGGCCTATACACAATTAAATTCCTAAACATTTGACGTTAAGTTCCTGTTACCTTAAGTATTAGATCAACACACGAAGCAAAAGTAAAGTAAAAGTAACGGCAATTTAAAAGCAAATAAGAAACATTTTTTCGAAACAAAAATATTGTGTTACGTGTTTTGAAACATTTGCTACAAGACTCATGTTACGTAAATAATCCACAAATAAGCCGTATTAGTAAGACTTTTATTGTATTTTTAAATATTTTGCACTTTATACGAAGCGCCATCCGTTGACACAACTTACAGTTCGTTTACGAATAATTTAGTAACGCCTTTGCTAGATTTTAAGAATTAATTTAAGACACGTCTGTTTCATTTTTCATGAAATACCAGTACTACATGACAAAACTCACTTTTTATAGTGACAAACACATACTTTAGTTCTTTACGAACGGCCATCTTGACTTCGACTTTAGGTTTTTAGATTTTCCGTTAAGTCAAGGCTGCTTGACTTTAGCATTGCCGACAGAATTGTGTACGACTCCATGAGAAGCCATGTATTGAAAGCTATTGTTAACGTAAAGTGTTAAATTCAAGTGCTAAAAGTTTTCAATTGTGTAACCATCTTTATTCTTCAGCAGGATATAACAAGAAGAGGTAGTTGTCCACTTCTGAATCTTTGAAGCAGAGTCAAACCTTAAATAATCGACCTGTCTTTATACAATAATTTCACTTGTTCTTTATTTTAGTAATATAACATATAAGTTAAAAAGGCCGTAGTGATCGAGGGGTCAGACCTCTCGAATACCCACCGAGGCGATCCGGGTTCGATCTCCAGCGGGTTCGGTCCCGGATTTTTCGCATGTGGGAAACGTGGTGGGAGTTGCCGTCAGCCGGTGGGTTTTCTCAGGGAACTCCCGTTTCCCTCGGCTCTCTCATTCCGTCGTTGCTCCACACTCATCTCCCCTCACCACATCCATTCTTCGGACCGGAGGGCGGCAGATATGTCTCGCTAGTCAAGTAGCCGGCCCAACCATCTCTGCGGCCTTCTATCATAAATATAACCCTGCCAGACGGCGGGAATACGTATAGGATTTTCATTTTAAATATATAAATTAATGTCATTTTGTGGATACAAAAATTGTATCCAAGATGGTGAACACTATACCTCCATAAGAGTGTGTGGTGTATAATTCAACGTTAAAAGCATCGTTTTAGAATTGTAGATTTATAGAAGCCAATTTAAAAAAAAATCTAAAAACAGCAATCCCAGAAAATAGTTATTGCCAACTTTCTGAGCAAAATTTTTTCTCGTGTAACGAATATCTGAACATCATTCTCTGACACAGAAATCTCGTACATTTAACTGCGGCGCATGAGATCACGCTTAACAAATGCACCATTCCGGGTAAATGTTTGCTAATAAAGTTGGCAAAGGATTGTTGTCTTTTTAGTTTTTCTATATTGACCTTAAAAATTTGTAAATTTCGATTGTAGAACTCAGCGCTTATTTATCTACCACGCCCTCTTAAGGTTGAAAATAATTAGAACAGCAATTATTACGTTTGCAACCTCATCATTTCTTTCTTTTAATTTTATTTTGAGTTGTCGTGCCGCTGTTGTTCAGGTGTGTGGTTGCATGCGTCTCCGACATGGATAACGGGGGTCTGTATCCCCTCCTCCCCCTTCTTACACACACCTCCTCTGTCAGACTCCACTCACAGAGGCAGACGGCGGACGGTCGTCGAGCAGCCGAGAATTTACGACGTCGTATCTCCTGCCAGAGAACACGTTCCCTAGCGAGGCCTATTCCACCTCGAACCTCCACAGCCCGCCCCAAATATGGCCAGGGACTACTTCATTTGAGCAATCCTGCTCTTAGACCACCCTGGCCCTCATTCTTCTCTAGAGTCTTCCGTTCCTCCGCCTCGTCCCCTCTGCAACCGTTCCCCTGCCCCCTGGAGATATATACTCCTCGCCGAGCAGCTGTAAATAAACTGCGGCCCGATGTTTTCTTCCCCGCGGTCTGCCCCAGTGAGACGTAGACCGTCGGTACAGCACGCCAAGCACAGAGCACCCGACCAGACAGAAGCGCATCCTACAGTTACGACCGTGCTGGGTAGTTGTTTTTACCACTGGTGCTAAATTCTCACAATAAATTTTTTAACGGAATGTATTCGTGACTAAGAACAGTCATCTTATACACAAATTAGGTGTCTTGCAAAATAATGCACCACTCGTTAGTAAAAAAATTATTTTCCTTGATTTTACCTAATTTCCATAACAAAATTGGTGATATTTTCAGTTAGAAAATCTGAACGGGGGTTATTTCTACAAAAAGTACAAAATATGGCATAGTTGTGACAAAAGAATGAAAATATTCTTCAATATGAAAATTGTGTTGATTTAAAAAAAATTGTTTAAAAATCACTATAAAACTACTAGGAACGGTTTTAAATAAAATCGTTTATTTTAAGCAATTTTTTAAATATACAGAACTGAGTTTCATTGTATTTCTTAAGCGTTTAGCTTGTATATTGTGACATATAACTAGGACAATATTTATTTCACAAGTTCACTACCTGCAAGTTAGAACCCACTGTCTTATGTTTGTTTATGCTCCAACTATGTCCACTAGCTACTACTCAGTGGAACAACATACTATGAACGAATAGGAAGTTGTTGAGTACGTATAGGACAATGGATTCTAGCATGCGAGACATTCAACTCTCGAATACTTTCTTTCTCTACCGAAAACGTCAGTATTTATTGTTTCATTTCAGAAAGTCTATTAGATTTCGTTGGGTCGCTGATACCGTAACATGCAAATTTTGACCTTGACATGCCGTTTTGATGCCATCTGAAAATGTTACAGAGTAAATGATTACAGCTCGAACTGCGTGCAGCGTGATACGTTCTTCTCAGAGACAAGTAAACAAGCGTCCACAATGCTTATCTACACACTTCAGGCTACTTGTGAACACAACATGTAAGACATCCCGCACTTTGGAGGCATTATTCTAGAGCCTTCAAACTTGACAAAAATCACCTTATTCGGACAGTTGTTTCTCAATATACACGTACCAGATCATAGTCATCTTTAATAGAGGGCCGCGGCCTTAGATCCGGCAACACTGTCAGGAAGGGTCATTTTAACCCTTGTTGTGTCTCGCTAAAGATAGAGGCTTCCCCTGATTCACCGGCGTGTAGGGCGTAATAACGAAACACGTACAGCCATCGCCTTTGGCGAGACAAACTAAGTGTTAAAAAGACCCTTCCTGACAGTGTTGCCAGATCTAAGGTCGCGGCCTTCTACTAAAGATGGCTATCACCGGATTCGTTTGAAATTGATGTCTTCAATTACTTTAGACTTTACTACAGTGTCGGGTTCAATAAAATGATAAGAGTCGCAATCGAAAGCCCCACAGTATAAACGTTACGGCGGGACCACTACGCGCGCATTTACGTATTTGGACGTAGAGGCGAAATCTCAATACATGTACCGGAGGGCGTCGCTCGTAGCGCCTCATCGATTTTCACCAAACACAAACACACCCTTCACCAGGCGGCCACCTTAAGAAATGTAAATGATCCGAGAATGTTTCGAGATATATATGAAATTATAAATATCCTCACGAATGACCTCCGACCTTGCTAAGGTTAATACTACTACAGGTTAGAAAGATCAATGTTAAAAGTTTCTCACAAGGAAAATTTCTGCCGCTTGAGCGCTGGTGTCCGTAATGGGTGCAAACTGACTAATAACAGAGCTTTCGTGAATTTAAAGTTGCATAAAGTTAAAATAGATCGCAGGCTTTCGCTACTGTTGTCTGCATTTTCTTGGCTTGTGGGTGTGAGCCGCGTCTGAAGATTGTAAGTTTATTATTTAAAACGTGAAATTGTTTTTTTTTTTTTTTTCACTTTAAAATTAAGTTAAATTACTTGTGTCATTTCCAAGCCTATTTAAATTTGATTTTACTACAGTTTCGTATTTGTCTGTTCCTTTAGTGATAGCAGCGAAACTAGTGGCAGAAATATTCCCTGTGCCAAACTCTGCCATAAGAAAACACATTTCCTTTCTAACCTGTAGTAGAATGAACCCTAACCCTGCTCACAGCTGACAAGTGACTGCGGCGTCTTGAAGCGCAGACACATCACCAGAGACATCACAAACATCTCCGTCAAGCCACAAGCCCACGTGACCAAAACAAGCAATGCGAGTATTACTGGTGCCCCAAGCATAGGATGTATTCTTGGTAAATTGTTCGACATGCATAATAATGGAAGCTTTCATTAATTTGTCATGCGGAGTCATTGCAAAAGAATTCTTGGAATTTAACCTATAATTCTCTTGCAATGAGTCTGCATGACAAATTAATGAAATATTTCATGCCGAGCAGTTTGCTAATAATATAGCCTATGTTTTGTCGAAGAGGAAATTTTGATAATACAATTTGAATAAATGTTATGGCTCCAAAACATTAAAAAAATTGTCTAACTTCCCCAGTAGGTGGAGCATTACTCGCCAAAGGGAATCATTTTATTTTTAACTTTTTTTTTTAATTCTGCACAGAAAAGTGTATAATTTACGATAGCAGCGTGAATTATTTTATCTTGGGCTAAGTACAGGCGTAGCATCTTGACTTTCAACGAATATTTAGACCGCAGTTGGTTAACAATTTATTTTATATTCGTAATTAGAATGACTGATTGCAGCTTAAATATACGTTAAAAGTTCAACTGCAATGTTTGTAGTGTATCGCAAAGTAAATAGTATTCACGACATAATTGCAGACGGTAGGATACAAATTTCTTCAAAGATAAATAAAATAAGAAAAGGAAAAAAAATAATTCAATAAGACAAATGATGCCCCACCGTAAAGACGTGCACTTTATTTACTTCTACTCTTGTAAACAAGTAGAAAAGTAGGCTAAAGGGATTAGTATATAGTGAGTAATATCTTGCCGGAAATATTATTATTCACAAGTTCTGTTTTGCCTGGCAGGAACGGATACAGTCATGAATTTTAATGAGATTTTTTGGAGGAGAAGGGGAGGGGGAGGGTGGAAGGTGTATGGGCTAGTTACTATAAAAATATTGACTATGTAGAGCGTATAGATTAGTTGTACATAGTGTACATTTGAACCCAGGAATTCTCTTTCTCAGGTAGTAAAAAGTTAAATACAATTTTAATGGAGCAAAAGAATATTGTGTGCAATTTTATATATATATATATATATATATATATTGGTTTTAGGTACTTTGTTGGCGGGAAGTGAGGTTGAGAGGGTGGATGTGACGATGCAGGAAACCAATAATCACGATTGGGCAAAGGCGAACACAACGTAATGCGGCCATTTATGACAGAGGTTACGGCGGCCCCATATATAAATACACATCTGCAGCTCTGCTTCGTAGTTAACGATTGTATGTTTTAACTCTCAGCGTCTAGGGATATTCTACCCGCTAATATCCCAAACGTGCGATGTCTCAGTGACATTATTCTTGAAGGCACAGTCAAACAAATAAGTGACGCCTACACACAAAGGCGCGCTGCCAATTACCATGAAGCAGAGCAGCAGATGTGCACGAAAGGCTTTGAAACAAAGTAAGACAAAAATCTTTTCACGAATATCGCGTGTCCCGGCTCGTGGGGGGAAATTTCTTTCTATGGAGTAAGCAATGTAAATTTATTTCGCTTGATTTAGTGGTCTAATGTAAATTAAATCTAATAATTTTCTTTTAAGCACAACAGTCTATAATTTATTCGTAGCCGTTAAAATCATGCACAATTGTATAGGGACAGGTGTAGTCATGTACTCTTGGTTCAACGAACCATTCCTGCTGCGACTGAAGGCTTTGTGAGTTTCAACCTTCATTCCGAAATCACGTGGAAGAACTTCAATAAGACAAAATGTGTACACACACACACATTTGAGGACCGCCGACAGTTCAAGCTTGTATTCTTGCAACAACCAGCTCGTAAAAATCAAACGAAAAGAGCAAGAGAATTCGGTATCTTACGTAATACGTGAAGTGTAAATATTATGAAATGTAGTTTACTGTTTGTTGCGATGTAGCGCCATATCATTAACATAGGTTACACGTAATGAATTCTGAACACCAGACGTTTTTAATGCCCGATAATTTACTTCGGGCTTTAAATAAAAATACTTGAATGAAAGAAGGAATACGTATAAAATACCGTGTTTTGTGGTTTTCAAAAGTAATTTTGATTTTTCCTGGCGTTGAATGCCTGCTTGTACTGTTGAAAAAACACTTCCGAAATATATTTGACACTTAGCTGACCAAACCCGGTTAAGGATGCTATAAGTTGGCCAACACTTTGTTTTAAAGAGATGCCTTTTGAAACAGAAAAATTAAATTTTTTATCTCTTTTTCACTTCTTGTAAACCGTGCATTTTTTCGAACTTTACCGTTACACGCTGACATTTAAATAAACACGGACCAACCTTGAACGTCTATAAAAGAGGAAAGCTATGAGTTAGAACTCTCCAGCACATGCGTGTTTATCAAGTCTCATTTTGCTGTGTAGTATTTTCAGAAAGAA
Source organism: Medauroidea extradentata (assembly GCA_003012365.1). Classification (NCBI taxonomy): domain Eukaryota; kingdom Metazoa; phylum Arthropoda; class Insecta; order Phasmatodea; family Phasmatidae; genus Medauroidea; species Medauroidea extradentata. The sequence goes on from PNEQ01112667.1 coordinate 80,657, forward strand.
AAGCTCACAGATTTTTAGCATAAACATTCGGGTTAAAATAAAACGATGAGTCTAAAGCACACTCTTATCCGAGCGTTTAATAGTAAGACCGGAATAATGAGGATAGTGACGATACTGGCTACATAGGGACACATGGAAGACTTTGTGACAAGTTATATTTCAAAATACAGGATGTCCATAGAGTATTTCCCTCATTATAAAAACCCATATCATGAGAACAACAAATGCTAGAAAAGTGCGGTTTTGTACCAACATATAGTGCAACTCATCAAGTTTTGTAGCCATCCTAGACAATTTCTACATGCGCACCGTTTGTTGCACGGAGAACATCAAGGCGATATTCAATTTCTTGAATCGTTTTCTTCGACATTCAGGAACAGAAGCAACTGGTTATCAGCCGAATCAATGTCCCAACATCAGGCATATACGTGTTACATGCACTTTATCTTCGACAAGTCCCCAAAAAAAAGTCTAGGAGGGGGGAGATAACATCAAGTGATCTCGGTGGCCAAGATGTTGGTCCATCGCGTCCAATCCAACGACCCGGAAATGTTGCATTAAGGTAATTACGGGCATTCAATCCCCAATGTGGTAGTATGGATCACAACCCAAGGCTGATATTCCTGAAGACTTCATGACAAGAAGTATTTTAACTATAACAGATATCCACGCCAGTGGCAGATTATTGTAGGATATAACTGCGAAATACAGATGTTTGATGTGTAGGTGCCACTGGTAGTTTTCGAGAAATGATTGTTTGCACAGCTTTGTTTCGTTGTCTTACATACAAACCTGCAACTCTGCTTCGTTGTAACTGGCAGCGTGTGTCAGTGTAAAGGCATCTATTGTTTGACTGAGCCAATAAGAACATGTTTACACGTCTGTGAATAACGGGTATAAACCCAAAACGCTGAGAAGTAGAAACATGCAATCATTGGTCACGAAGCAGAGCTGCATATGTGCACATTAGACATTGTAACAAGTTGTTGCAAATATCATTTTACGATAAACTACCGGGCCGTAACTATCACGAACATAGACGGACTCTCCTGAATATAAACCGCGAAATTTCCCAGTCCTTTCATATGACGTATAAACAAATGCGAATTGCTTTAATATGACACAAAGTATTAGTATTAAAAGATTCATTAATGTGAAAACAGCCTATAAAATCTTAATTGCATTTTTTAATCACACCGCTGGAGACTTTTAAGATACTAAAAAAGGCAACTGTTAGTAGTTTTTTTTCTAATTTATGGAAGACGGTGTTTAACTAACTCATTAGATTTTGTTTTTTACTTGCTCTTCTTGTCGGGGAACCAGTTGATCGTGCATGAATAAAACAGAAAGGACTTGTGGAACGAAGGACAGCTTGTTTCCATCTCGATACACGTCATTCCTCGGAAGCTGGATGGCACGAGTAGCCACAGAGCGGACTGCTACCTCGGCATGTAACCACTGAGTATTCACACGATGTCACATGATACTAGCAATTGAGAAGTTAGCTGGAATGAAGGCCTCAGTGAGCAGATTGCATTAGGAAATAATAGCAAGTGTAATGTTTTGGAGAGATTCGTTTTTGCTTTATATTACGTCTCTCACATGTGTAGCTACTTACATTACACAAATTAATAGTATTTACTATAAAACACAGTTAAAGATAAAATAGCAATTATTTATAGCGTAGTAGTATTAGCACAGATCATGACAAAAATTCATTACTTGGTGAATAATTAAGACATCGGTTCAAAAATTGGTGTATGTCTTTTATGGATATAATGGAATACGATAAACTGTTTGATGGAAGAAAGGCCTTAGCTTACGCAAGACTTTATTTCAGCCAATTCCTCAGATTTGAGATCACTTTGAAAATAATTTCATTCATAGTTTTTACACTGACAGAAAATGTATACGTAAGGTATTGGAAAAATTCGCATTTTCTTTTGCTCACAAGCTAAACTTCAAACAAATGTTATTTCGTGTCACTTTCACAATTAAATAATTTGAGACCACCTTAACGACAAAACAGTTAATTGCAGACTCAATAACGTGGCATCACCGTGTAAGTAAGCAGCCAATCAGTGGCTGTTCTCAGCTCGAGCACACCGACAACCGTGGAGGCTAGCTTACAGGTCAGTGCCACAGACTAAATAGTAATACAGACATGAAATGACGTGGCGGCTCCTTTGATACGGGCGAACTTGGCCGCTTATTGGCTGCCCGAGGCTGTTGATTCCAGCCCCGTGTATGCTTGGCTCCTGCATGTTACGGCAGATTTCCTATTGGCCTGGCCGCGGGCTAGCAGGGCAGCCATCTTACGCTAATTGAAGGTCGGCGTCTCCGCCATGTTGCTGGCCAGGGAGGCCATTTTGCTGGCGTGTGTGACTGAGTTCGCTGTCCTGCCAGCTATTTCACTTCTGTATTCCTAAATATTCTGTGTCAGTGCCACACAACACTACAACCTTTGCTCCTCGCTTTAATTTTACTACTGATGCAAAAAGATCTATGGTATAGTAATTTGAACACTAATTTTGTTTGCTGATTCTTCTGCATTGTCTGGTTGTTGGTTACTTACTAATGTGACTTAAAAAAAAAATTAAAAATACATAACAGTGCTAACAAAAATTACCCTTTGATTAGTGAACCCGCGAATTTTCCCTGTGTTTATGTACAGTGAAACGACCGTGTAGAAACAGGCAAGTTCTGAAACGTCAGTACAGTGGCTGTAAATATTCGAACATCGTTGTCGCCTTGGGCTTCTGCCAGCATATCACAGACGTGTGGTGTTTCATTACACTCATCCTGATTGGCGCCGTCAAATAAGATAATAGGTAGACACCTGAACAATTCGCTGGTTCACTGACCTGTAGATTAGCCTGCAAGAATATATGAGGCGATGAGAACAAGAGTGGCGTAACCCACTTTTTTGAGACAATGAGTTAATAACTGGATTTATTTACTTGGACATACTCCATTGCGAAATAAATGACTGTCAAAAGAAAACTAAAAATAAGACAAGAAAACATAAATAAGCAGAGTATGCTTGTTTATGTTTTCTTGTCTTATTTTTAGTTTTCTTTTGACAGTCATTTATTTCGCAATGGAGTATGACCAAGTAAATAAATACAGTCATGCACTCCCATTGCACAGTTCTTTCAAGTATCATAACAATGAGTTAATGGCAGAAATAGACCAAGAATAATTTATATTTTTTGTGCAAAAATTTTCTAAGCATGATCTTGTTACCCATACAGCACTAGTGAGGCTATCTGTTCTGGCACTTTTGAATTTCAAGAAAAAATAAATGCCAGAATGGTATAACAAATTATTGGGTTAGGCCACTCTGGTTCTCATCGCCTCGTATGTGAACTGCAGCAGACAGCATATGTTCATTAGCTGCTTGCTGTTGAAGTGATATATGTCTGTGTCAGTTACATTTCCATTATTGGCTCAGAGACTTCCAGGAGATGTCAAATATGTCAAAGGCCAATTGCGAAAGTGACGCAATCTTACAGTTGATGGAATTATAGCTTGTGTCCAAATGAAAATGTTATTTTTTCAGGTCTCTAATAATAAGGGACGCTTCTACACAAAGACACCGCTGACGGGAACCACGAAACACAGCTGCAGATGTGCACTGAAACAAACGGGTGCAGAAATATTTCAGCGGAAATCTGGTGCTCCTACATTTTGAGCGAGACAGGAAATGTTCTCCGGGTCAACTATTCGATCTTCAGCTATCTGTACATTGGCTAATGTTCCAGAGAGTAGCCAGTTACACTCAAGGTATTGTAGCTCGTTTACTTGAAGGTTTATACTGGTTAAAAGCAGGACTGTAATTTAGGGGGTGTCAAGGGGGCAAATCCCCCCCCCCTGAATTTAGAAATTTAAGTGTATAAAAATATTTTTTTTGCACTGAAGTTTTATTATTAAAGTTTCTAATTTATACATGCCTAATTAATAAAAAAGATGCAACGAAGTCACTGTCGCTGAAGAAAACTATCTAGCCCCCCCCCCCCCACAAGTGAAATGACGCCTCTGGTCGAATGTTCATCAGGAAGTGTCAAATTTACTGTAGTCTAGTTGCAATCGTAGATGTGTGTACCTGCGTTTGGCTTCAATACTGAGCTTTGAAAAAAAATAGCAATTTTTTTTATAATACGCAAAATAAAAATAAATAAAGGAGTAAATTAAAATTGATGAATTGAACACAAACTTAGTAAGTTGAACACTAAGCTAGTAAATGCAAGTATGCGTATTATTTTTATGTACATTTCGCAGATGTTTGGATGAACATTTTTACGGCTGCGATTCCTTTACTATTTTATAATTGACTTCCGGCGATTGTGTCAGAAGGTTGCGGCAGGTTTTCTTTGTTGTTCGTTTGTAAATACCGACACATTTAAGTTGGTGTAGTTTCAGAGATGATTCAGCTTATATGCCAGCGTAAACATTGCAACAGTCATAAAATTTAAATCTTCACATAACTGTACATCCTGTCCATCACTTGAAAAAAAAAAAAAAAACTTACCAAATATTTTTAAGAAATTCTATGTTCGATTTTCTGTAACTTGATATATCATGTGATGAGCTTTTGTTTTTGAGAAATTTAGTTTTTAGGCGGTTAGTAAACAAACATTGCATTAAAAAACTAAAATACTAACTACTCGAATCAGTAAATATTATTTTTAAACAAATTTGGAGAACTTAATTCACTCTGAAATTATTTGTAATTTCATTCAGTAAGAAAGTGGCAGGATTGTAAACACCGCACAGCTTCACTAAAGCCGTCCACGCTAAACGTCCTGCCATAAGTCCTAAATTGATTTCGTATGCCTGTCACCAACTGGCAGGCTCTCCTCATTTAGAGCCAGTGGGACAGGCGCGCGCTAAAAAAAAAAAAGTGTGAAATTTAGTGGTTCAACACCTCACTTTGCATATAATTACGGTCGATAAGTGATCGCCCTCTCCCCTCGTCACGTAATTACCAATCGTCGTTGCATGATGGGAAGTGTAATTTACGTGTTATTTATATATGTAAGCAACTTCGTGGAAGGATGCTCGTTTAGAAGCGTCTACTTACGGGCTATTAATCACGTCTACAAATGACTAAATATGGCTAAATATATCCATTGAAAATATAGACCACGCGACTTCCAAATGTTTAATTCTGCTAAAGATTAAACGCTTAAATATTTTCATACTAAGCTAACTTTATGGAATAAATTGTTGTAATTTTGTAAGTTTCACCCGTACTTTATTTACGTTTGTATTTATTTGTGTTCGTTCAGTTTATTTATCAATAAACGTCATCTCTCTGTTCTGTCTTTGACAAGTTTTAGGCCCGAAGGCCAGCACGCCCTCCTTCCACCCGCATTGAAACTGTACTCGGACGAGTGAATCAATGCACGGCACATATCCTCTTCTTTTCTTGCGACTCCTCTTGATGATTTTGTGCCTGTGCTAGCATAATTACTGTCTTTGACAGCAGTATGTGTGAGAATGTGTACGTATATGTAAACAATTTTCCCCCATTTCAACGCATTCGTGCAACAATCTCTTTTTACGACTGGCTAATAAAATGAAAGATATCACGGCTTCAGCAGCTGTGCTTTAAAAATCCGTCACTCTGGTAAAATATTTGCAGTAATTATTTTATAGATTTCTTTTTAAATTCTTGCGTATTACCGATGATAAATATGCAATTTTAAATAAAAATAAACTATTTACGTGTACCATACATGCCCTTTTAAGTAGCTAGTGACATATTTATTCGCTCTGAATAATTTAAGCGCTGAGAAAGTGTTAGGATTTACTATGGCTAGAGATTATGGTTAGAAACACTGGAAAATAGCGAAAATGTTTAAAATTGTCATCAATTAACTGGAATACATTAACCGTGACACGTGTGAACAGTCTTGGGACGAATCACACACGCTGTGTGTTCAAGCTGTACAGTTCTAACTGGGCCTGTTGTAGAGAGAAAAAATGCTACAAATAAACGATAGCCAATGTTGATATAGGCCATTCGGAATAAAGTGAGCACTAAAGATTTAACCTTTGAAAAAAATCACTAGCCGTTACTGCATATAAGTCACCACTAACAAGAGTTACTTTACTGCTTGTATGGTTGGTAGCGATTTATTGTACGTAGTTCCGTGTAATTTCCTATTTGAATACAACATTAGTGAAAGAACATATGACGAACTCGACCTGTCTGTATTTAATACACTTCAAAATATTTACTTATGATCTTATTGACATTCATACATACATTATAATTAGACTTGATTGGCGCGAGAATTATGTGACGCTATCGTCGACCTCGACTCGCTGTGGCCGTTATCGCTTTCTCCGTGCTTCAGACAGTTCAAAACTCCACCAACAGGTGGCATCAGAGTTAGGTTCTCGCCGCCAAGTTGCATATTTGGTTGCATCATTTGCGTGCGTTTGCCCGTTTTGTGTATATACACATTCAAAAGTATTGGAAATTACTTTGAGTATCATTGCCGAAATGATGTGAAACCATCGGTAATCTGTATATAGTGTTTTACGTTTGCTAGCCTAAAAACAACATACTTTTTATTTCGCATGTTAAGAAAATACGTTAATTATTGTTTCTGAAGTGCGTCGTCGTTGTTCGTGGCAGTAGAACTGAACGAAACTTGAATTATTGAATAGCGTGTGTCATGTCTGTTGTAGTGGCGGTTTTGCGTTACAAATTAAATAAAATATACCCTCATTTACGAGATTCGTAACGGCAATAATGCGTGTTGTTTAGATTAGTCGATGGACAGAAACCAGACATTAACTCGCAGGTATTTTTAACTAAGATTACTTTTTTTATATCTTACATTCAGCCCCCGTGCGTTTAATGAGTAGATATTGTAGCTAAAATTTATCGGAGCAGTTTAATGTAGTTGTAAACATTTCACGACCCTATGTAAATAAAAGCACGTGGCATTATTTGTGTTTACATTCGGCGGAAAGATATAAACTGGCAGGAAATATAAATTAATCGGGGCTTTTTTAAGTGTTCACTTTATTCCGAATCACTAGGGCCACGATTTTGTCGCGAAAAGATTTTTGCCCCACTTTGTTTCAGTGTCTCACGTGCACATCGGTAGTTCTGTTCCAAGGTAATTGGCAGCGTGTCTTTGTTCAGACACGTTTCTCATTTGACTGCACCAATCATAATAAGATTATTGTGAGTCTGTACGTCTATAATTTGCCAAGGCCAGTGAGAGTAAAATCATCCAACCACAGACGATGTAGCAGAGCTGCAGGTGTGCACATGACGCATCGAAACCAAATGTTGCAAAAATCTTTTCGCCATAAAATCGTGGCTCTACGAATCACCTATACGAAACATTCAGTGTTATATACATCTCGTTGGAGCCTAGCGAATAGTCAACTATTCCCGCTATTTTCTAGTGTCTCTAAGCATGACGGTATATCACATTATTTTCTTACATAAAATTACTTTGTTGGACGAAGATTTCGTTAAGAGTCTCTGCTTTTTGGTGAAAAGAATTTTTTAGAAGTTTGTTACAATGCTTTATGAGCACGTCTATAGTTCAACTTCGTGGTAAATGATTGATTGATTCAATCTCTCAGCGTCAAGGGATTCAACCCACGAATCACAGAAGTGTTGTGTCTCAGTATTATTACTCTGATTGGCTCAGTCAAATGAGCGACGCCTCTGCACAAATGTATGTTATCTAGGGACAGGACGATCTCGCGAAAATATTTTTGCTCCATTTTGTTTTAGTATCTTACGTGAACATCTGCAGCTATGCTACCTGATCAGTGATTGGATGTTTTAACTCCGATCGTCTTTGGGTTCAATCCGCAAATCACATGCGTTATGTGTCGCAGTTAACTTTGTTCTGATTGGCCCAGTCCAATAAGTGACACTTCTGTACAAATACACGCTGCCAATAACCATGAAGGCACTGAAACAAACTGGTGCAAGAAATCTTCTCGCGAAACCTTCCGGTCTCTAATGCTATCCAATAGTCACGGCTGCAGATGTGTACGTAAATGTGTTAGACAAGCTGGAGAGAAAATCGCTTCGCGGATTATGGACGCGGCACCTCAGCGGGACGGCGGGCAGTAGGACGGTAAACGGCTTGGACGGCGCCGAGTGTGCGACTGTGTCACAGCGGTGACCTTGGGCTGTGCCGGACACGACTTTATTGCTCTATCAGAAAGGTCAGCATGTTTCAGCACGTGATTGGCGTGGAGAGAAACCCTCCAGGCAGCGACATGGGCTCGGCCTGGTTTCTACCTCCTTGTCGCACAGCTTGTACAAGAAACTCTACTGTGTTCCTCTGTCAGTAGAGTCTTCCTTGTTCTCTAGTATTTGTTCCTTTACTTGGGCCGATGATTTTTGGTAAAAAATATTCCTGCCCCACTTTGTTTCAATGCCTTAAGAGCACATTTGCAGCTCTGCTTCACAATTATTGGCAGCTTGTCTTTGTGGCAAGTCGTCTCTCATCTGACTTTGCCAATCGTAGTAAAGTTATTACGTGGCAATACGTCTGTTATTTGTGGGTAGAACATCAAGACACACGAAGCTTAAAACATCCAATCACTGACCATGAAGCAGCTGCAGATGTGCACGTAAAGTAATGAAACAAAGTGGGGCACAAATGATTTCACAAATAGACATAGCCATCTTTAGTAGAAGGCCGCGGCCTTATATCTGGCAACCCTGTCAGGAAGTGTCATTTTAACCCTTGTTGTGTCTCGCCAAAGGCAGCGACTTCCCCTGATTCGCCGGCGTGTAGGGCAGAATAACGAATCAGGTACAGCCATTGACTTTGAAGAGCTAAAAGAAGTGTTGGAATGACCCCTGTGTGCAGTGTTGCCAGATCTAAGGCCGCGGCCATCTACTAAAGATGGCTATGAAATAACTCATCAGCTCTGTCCTTTATATGAAGAATCCTTGGAAACGTAGTTGCCAAGGAAAATATTTGTAAAACTACAAATGTTAGTACTGTAAATATTGCGTAGTAAATTTTATGTTTGTAACCATGCAATGTAGCCACAGTATAAACAAATAGTAACAGAAGTGACATGACGAACTCCGTTTATCTGTGGATTGACATTGTGTCGGAGTTTATGGATGCTTGTTAAAAGGAAGTTAATTATGTTTTATTTTATAATTTGTGAGAAAATTTACACATAAGTAACGTCAGGTTAAATGATTTTCCACCTGGCTCAGTAACTGTTGAAGTTACATATACAGTATGCCACCACCGACTTTATTGTTCGTCTCTGTGCCGCGTACATTGCTATGGGTCGTTTAAGCAGTTTTATTCAATACCCTGAAAATTGTGGGCAAAAAAGAATTTTTACGCACAAAAAAAAGCGAAAATGGCTATTCATAATTTCTTTTCTGCAATTTTATTAACGTAGCAATATTCTCATTTTCTCGGCGCAGAAAATGGTTCTCGTACGGAAGCAATATCACAAAAGGTGACCGAGTGCCATTGAAAATAATTTAACTTGTAAAACCATGTTATTTCTCCGTCAGGACTCCAAGGTAGGCCGTGCCCTTAAGTGCTGACAAAAATCTCGCACTGACTCACTAACAAGACAACTGAGATATAAAGTTCATATTTCCTTATATATAAACAGTTGTTAAAGCCAATGTGCAAATTCTACAAGGGGGCTGAAGTGTTTGAGGGATCTGATTTCTCACCAAGGCAATCCAGGTTCACACATTTTGACAGTACAGATCAGAACAAGGTTACTGCGTCACCACACGTGTGTGATTTGCGGCTAGAGTCTTTATATGCTGAGAGTTAAAACTATACAATCATTGACCCACGAAGCAGAGGCAGATGTGCACATTAGGCATTGTTAGGGACCCTTGTTTTTCGCGAAAAGAATTTTGCCCAACTTTGTTTCAGTGCCTTACGTACACATCTGCAATTCTGCTTCATAATTATTGGCAGAGTGTCTATATGAAGAGCCGTATATCATTTGTCTGAACCAATTACAATAAAGTCTTTGCAACACCACACGGCTGTGATTTTCCGGTAGAATCCCAAGTTTCGAGAGAGTTAAAACATCCAATCACTGACCACGAAACGGAATTGCAGATGTACACGTAAGACACTGAAACAAAGTGGGGCAAAATTCTTTTCGCGAAAAATCAGGGTCTCAAGCTTTGTTAGAGATGATGGTTTGAAGCTGGAAAACTTGACTGTTTGCTGGGTTTCAAGGCACGTTCAGCTCATTGAAAGATTAATGAATTTCGGTCGTACGTATAGCTGTTACCCTATTTGACTGAGCCAATAAGAATCCCGCTATTGTAACGTTTGATGTTTGTTATTGGTCTGCAGACAGCTACGTTGTGTCAGACGTGTATCACCCAATCATTCATGTCACAAGGAACTACGGTGTCTTAAAAGGTATGTTGGCGCAAGAATTTTACGCGTTATACCATCATCTCTAGACATTGTACAAATTGGTGCAAAATTATTTTTGACAAACTGTACTGTTGTAGACATACGCCTTTGCGATGTATGTCGTCCCAGAAATCTTAGAAGAAATCTACACAATAGTACGTTTTGTCATTCTGTCCTATTGCGAGAAACATTCAAACACATTAAAATTATTTTTGTCAAAAATCAGGGGCTCTCACAATTAGCACGTAGTGAAGGTTTCCTTTGTTGAAATGAGGTGTGACTGCCTGCGACAATTGGGAACTTGTACCGCAGCAGTTGGACGTCCGGCAACGTCGCCGCTTGGCGCCGTCGTGATAAACAACACGGCGGGAGAAGAGAGTACTTAATTCGTGACGCAGACCAACTGACAGCGTGGCGTGGAGTGATCAGTCACCCGAGTGCCGCCTCAACTGAATAATTCCTCCAGTTTGTCACTCAGCAGCGAGCCAAGTCGTAATAGCGGACACGGCCTTGGCAGCTGCAGAAGAAACAGGAAGATGACAAGAGCGTCGAGGAAGGGAGCGGGCTACAATTGTGTCTGCATAGTTCGCAATTTCGCAAACACCACTGCGCTACTGGAAGGAACCGGTTCGACACCCGAACCGATCCGGACAACGGATCGTTTGAAACGGGCAAGTCTTCAGAGACGCTTGGAGCCGGCGAGAGATATGAGCAAATGCAGTCGTGGAACTTCCCTTCAAATCGCGGAGAAACACGAATGCAACGTAACCCTGTACGTAACAATCATGCTATAGCCACAGATTAAAGCTGGATTCACAACCATCACTTAGCGTACGCGCGTACGTACGAGTAAAAGTAGAAACACCGAGTGTTCACATCCTCGCGTAGCGTGCGTACGTACGTAATAGAGTTCATCAACTTTCTACTTCGTACGTACGTATGCTAAGTGGTGGTTATGAATGCATGTGCAAACGTAAAACTCAATTAAATATTAATTTATATTGAGAAATCATTTATCTTGTGTTTATAAATTATTTAGTCAACTTTAAAAATATAAATAAAGTACGATAATTTATTACCGATATTTTTATAACATAAACAATTTCCGCGCATGTATATTAAATATTGCTGTGAATCCAATCTCCAATACTAAGTGTACGTACGTACACGTATTCGTACGTAAGTTAAGTGTGGTTGTGAATCCGGCTTAAGAGTAATACAGACGCGAAATAACGAGACGGTACATTTGATACGGGCGAACTTGCACGAGACAGTTGGAAGCAGCCCCTTGTATTCGCTCCTGTATGTTACGGCAGGTTTATTATTGGCCTGGCTGCCAGCTATCAGGGTAGCCGCCTTTCGTTGATTGGCAGCAAGAGTTTTTGACATATTGCTGACCAGCGATGCCGTTTTACTACCCCGACCAATTGGCTATTTCACTCCTGTATTCCTTCTTATTCTATGCTGTAGCAAAAGCCATAAACTTTTCGTGAAGAGAGTTTTCCATAAGTTTGTTTTAGTTGTCAAATGTGAGAAAATATTAATTGCATGTCATGCGATGCGAATAATTTATATTCGGAATTTATCGCAAGTAATTTTCTTTATTTAGAGCTATCCTATATGAGATTTTTTTTGTAATATCCCAAACGTGTCCAAAGTCAAACCAGCTTACGTTATTTATAACCTACTAGAACTCGGTTAAAAACCTGTGGGCAACGCACTCGGCGCGGTTACTTGGCCATCGCGAAGTACAATCCAGCGAGTGCCCTGTCAACTTGGCCCCCTGATTGTTGTCTCGCACTTGAACAAATTAGTCTGCCCCGCTCATGTCTGAGATCTACCTATGTCCACTTACTCCTTCAACCTAGTCGCGTGAGGCGAGGTAGACAGCCACATGGCCAATTCTCTGCGTGGTGTTCAGCTGAAAAACAAAACACATGTCTTAAATGCTTTGCTAACGTGACTGGAAAAAAAAGTAAAATTCCCCTACAAAAATGGGAAGAAATTACACTTCAGGTAGAGCCGGCCTCGGTTGGAAGTCGGTCTACGGTGCTAGAGGTCTTGGGTTGGAATCGTGACTCGGGCATGGAGGTTGTAATGTCCCTTCATCTCGTTTTACCCTTATCAGCTCCTCAGAACTCGTTGATAAGAATGCGTGATAGTTACCATCTTGAATTTTTTTATTTTGTATCATACATTTTATTCTGACTAAATTTTTGTAACTTGAACCTAACTACGGAATACAATACATACTGATACCGTAAATATATTTTTCTCGTTACTGTTGTTTCACAGCGAATTACAGTTAGAAAATTCTTATTACTTTCTTAACTGCAGTTCTATCTGTAACAATAGTTCCGGAAAATAAAGATTTACGGTGTTAAAATTCTCTTAATATGTATTCTCTCACCTCAGCACAGTCTACAGCAAGTTTCTTCATCATGTTTTTATTTTTATTTTTGTACCAGATATTTTTTTTCTTGTTTTAGACCCAAAGTGAGACTAAAATTTGCCCTTATCAATTTTTTTATCTCTCGTAGTTTTCGTGTAATGGCTCGTTAAAGCCAAAAATTGCAAGTTGACACTAAAACCAACTCACCAAACTGTAAAAATCCACAGTGAATAACAATGTTGTAGGCTACAAGTTGAGCTAGGTTAAACCACTAAAATTATTTTTTGGCATTTAAAAAAATATATTGATTTTTTTTTTCAATTTGTATTTTAAATTTCAGCATTTTTATTTATATACAAAACATTTTTAATCTCTGTATTTATGTACGTGGCATTGTAGTCTGCGATGTCTTTATCCACTGTGAATTTTTTTCAGTTTGATATGTCAGTTGGTTTTTTAGTGCAGTCTTTAAAACGGAAGCATGCAAATTTTGACTTTAACAAACCGTTACGCGAAAACCATGAGAGATAATAAAATTTCATAAGAGCAAAATTTTGTCACATGAAACACGGTGGCGAAAATAGCACTGCAGACCGTACCCTTAAGTAATATTCATTCAGTAACCGTAATGCGGCCAGGCGGCGCACGGAGGGAAACTTGCGGCGGTAATATATTGTGTGGGTGAAGGTTGGCGGCAGTGTAGGTTGTTATTTAATAGCGCCCGACAGACGAAGAACGCGCAGCAGCAGGGTTGGCGCGTGGCACGTAACTCGCACGGCAGGAGGTCCAGCAGCGAACACGCCGTATCACGTGACTGTGTCTGGGATGCTGAGGTAGGTGAAGAGGAGAGGGGATATAGTGTGTGCGCGCGCATGTGCTGCCATCTGTATTCGGCCCGCAGGGGCAGTTCCGTTCAGGGAGCAAGCATCTTAAGAGGGCGTGGTACATAATTCAACGCTAAAAGCATTAATCTACAACTGTAGGTTTCTTGAAGCCAAGTTGCGAAAATTAAACAACAGCAATCCTAGACAATAGTTTTAGCCAACGTTTTAAACAAAATTGTTTCCAGTGTTACGAACTTCTGAGGCACAATCTCTGACGCCGGAACCTCGTGCATTTAACTGCGGCGCAAGAGATCGCGTTTAACGAATTAGTAATTATGGAGAAATGTTTTCTCATGAAGTTAGCAAATACCATTATCTAGGATTGTCATTGAGTATTGTATCCATATTGGCTTCGAAAAAAGAGCGTATAAATCATTTTATGTTTTCCGCGTTTATTTATCTATCATCAAGGTCTTATATGCACATCTGCAGAGCTGTTTCGTGGTCAATTACTGGATGTTTATAACTCTCAGCGTCTGGGGATTCTACCTTCATTCCACAGACGTGTGGTCTCAGTAACATTCTGATTGGCTCAGTCAAATAAGCGACGCCTCTGCACAAATTCATTCTATACAATACCCATGAAGCACAGCTGCAGACGTGTACGTAAGACAGCGAAACCAGTTGTTGCAAAATGCTTTTCGCCAAATATCAGTGTCTATTATTTACTTTCGCTGGTCAGTGTCACCCTTAGTACTAAGGACGATTCAAGTACGTACATGACGTCATACCGTAGCCTCCAGGCGCAAACCTTTGAACAGGCGTGTGGTGTAACCGCCATTAGATCATCTATGAGGGATATTCAGTGTGGTCTACAATATATTATATAGTAATGTTAATTATGAGGATTTTTGCAACGAGCCTATATCTTCCTTAAAATTCTTCACCGAGGTGCTCATACACTAAAAAGGGGAAATATTAAAAACAAAGTTGTACTGTACATTCCAGAACCGTTTTAAAAGTGTCTGCATTATAATATTTATACCGATAAGGACAGTAAATACAGTAATTTTGACCATTTTCGTCCGCCAGAAAAAAAAAAGCTATACAGATTAGTGCAGGACTTGAAATGGGTGTACTTGTATCTGTTGAATCTCTTCGTGCACCCCTCCACGACGTACATAAGCGACCACATCAAGGTCATTTATGTGCGTAAAGGGCTCTTCATAGCTTTGCAGCTTCACATCAAAGGCAATGTGACAAAATCACGCCCAAACTGGAAAATTAGATGCGTATACTTTTAACAAAAAATTATAACAGTTTTACCATTAATTATCGTCAAATTAAAACTTCACAAATATAATCACTCACAAAAATGTACACAGGGTCAATGTTAACTATGGTCATAGGAGCTCCGTGAAGAAATGTATAGGGAATCAGACAAATTATTGTTTTCAATAGGTAATTAATATTTAGCTAAATTAACTTTGAATCTTATCATAAAATTAAAAATAGTACTACATGTAACCTCCTCGATGAATTTCCATTTGAATCCTGTATCGTGTGATGTGTTTGAATGTTTCTTGCAATGGGACAAAATAACGTACTGTAATATCATGCAGCCCCAAGATAGCCTCATTCCAAGATTTCTGGGAGGACATAATATTGCAATAGCGTATGTCCACAATACTACAATACTTTATCCATGGGCGTACCTAGAAATATTTTTCGGAGGGGGTTTCGAAAACTTATGTTCCAGAAATGTTTAAACATCGTCTGCGTTGGACGTATCGTCATATTAACATATTTCGTTAACATTTAGGGTGTTTTTGTAATATCTTATGTAAGGTAAAATATAATACCTAGATAAGGAAACTGAAATTTCGGAGGGATTTGAACCCCCAAAAACTACCTCTCCCCCTGGGTACGCCTATGACTGTACCATGTAGCTATTGATGTGTCTTTTAATGTTTTAAATACAGATCATCATGATTATACATGATTTTTTTTATTTACTTCGTTAAGTTCAAAAAATTGAAACTCTCACAATTATTCTAACAATTGCTTTTCAAATTATGAAGCTCGTTTGTTACACTTTTCTCGCTCTAGTTTTTATGAAATGAATGTTTGCCGGTTTTATATGCATTCCTACAGCATTCATCCGATAACGATGAAACTACGGTGAGCGGCTGTGCGTGCGCCCGAGAAGGTTTCTGACAAAAAACAAATAATAATTCTGTCAGGGGAGGGGAAGGAGCAAAATGGGTTGAGTGACCGAACAGTTGCCCAAAAACGTTAATACGCATCGCTAGGAACCTCTGAACCTCTGTTTTTGTGAAAATATTTCTGCAACAGTTTGCTTCAGTGCCTCGTGTGCACATCTGCAGCCCTGCTCCATGGTCAGTTATTGGCTGAATTTAACTATCACGTGTCTTAACGTTTAACTGTTAATCACGGACGTGTGTTATTCTCAGTAAACTTATTCTGACTGGTAGGGACAGTCTTTATACAAAGGCACTGTTAATATATATATATATATATATATATATATATATATATATATATATATATATATAAAAGCAGAACTGCGGAGGTGGAACTAACACTGAAACAAGCTGGCGGAGAAATATTTACGGGAATGTTTGGGGTCGCTTCGCATTGCTGTATATGTCGGGACAGCTAGAATTAACGAAATATCTTAAAAAAAAAAAAATAAATAAATAAATAAAATAAATAAAAATACTAAAAATTAAAGATAAACAGCAAGTATTGGAAATAATATTTGACAGCTTGTTAACTTTTAAGGAGCCTCTCTAGCTATGCTGCGTTTGTGTGTGTGTGAGACAGGAACGGTAAGGTTGACGTTGACTGACGTATGCCATGTATTATCGCCTCTCCGTGCAAGCTACTCAATTGACGTGCAGTGTTTTAATATTATCCTTTTTCCTATGCGAATTTAAGCGAACATCACTATATTTTATTTGTGGCCAGCATAGTTCAAAGTATAACGCTTGTTTCTATAATTATAGTTGTGTTTTTCGAGTCCGGTTGTTATTTTTACCGATAAGGCAGTCTGATAAACACATTTTTGGCCATTTTGAAGACCCCGGAAATTATGTTTTAAATAAACGTGCCGAATTGTTAAAACTATAGCGACATAGTTTGAAGTGTCTGTTCTTGTCGTGGGTATACAGATATAACGTACCTTTAGTATTTCCGTCAAAAAAAGAATAATCGCAACTCGCTGCAACGCGTTTGAAGCGCAGATGGTGAGGCCCCTTAAAGGCGACCAGTACTAACCATCTTTGAATTATTCATCTCCCGTCCTTAATTACATGCAAGGTGGTTTAACTTTCTGTTCCGGCCGACATGCCATACATTACACCTTCTTCAGTGTTATCATATCAAATGTTACACCTTCACTAATTCTGGCCCTTTTTAACTTGTAACCATGGGGAGGTAACGAGTATTTTTTTTCTGCGGGTGATTACAGAAGTAATATAAGCAATAGTTGTTGAGCAATGCCAAGTGTATTCAACGTACGAAGCTATGTAATTCGTATCTTCGAGGCCTAATACATAATAGAAAATATGTAGGACAAGTTAAAAGCAACAGTTCTATAAAACAATATGGCGAGTACTTATTTTGTAGCCAGATTTTTCTGCACCTTTCAAATTTATATGAAAACAATTTATGAATCTATTAAATTTGCATTTTTGAGTCCGTGACAATATTATTGTTATCGAAATGACGTTTGCAAGAACCCTGTATCTCCAAAACTACCATAAACATGTTCTGTTAATTTAACCTAGAAGTACCCCAAGGGTTTAACGGCCACAAGAGGACGTATCGGGCTAGATAAATCAATGCTAAATGCATGAATTTAAAATTTAAGGTATCTTGGAGGCTGTATACAAAAATATAGTAACACGAGACAATAGTTTAGCGAACTTTAAGAGCACAAGAACAAACATTTTCCCGAGTGACGTATTTTTAGGGCACAACCTTCAACGCTGAAATCGTGTCTACTTAACTGCTCCGCAAGAGATCATGCTTAACTAATCCGTCACGCTGAGAAAATGTTTGCTCTTAATGTTGGAAAATACCGTTATCTATAGCAGTGGCGGCCAACCTTTTCGGAGTTTTGGCCAGAAAGTTGAACCAAATCATGTCGTGGGCCAGGATAAATAACTTTAACATTGACTACTTCTTACGATCCCAACATATATGTAATTTCTTACGGTATTATAAGTGAGAGTCATTTTATAAAACATTTATTTCGCATGTATTCTCGGTTCATTATCCTCTTGAAGGGTAAACTCTACTCTACAGTAGTTAGGGAAGGAATATAGTTCAAATTCATTCAGAATTTATTGGCCCGCGGGCATAGGGTCAGCCGTCCCTGATCTAGAGTCATTGTATGCTTCTTTTATACCTTGACTTCCAAGCACCTGTACATTTGTCATTGGTGTTTTTAATGTATACTTTATACCATGCACTCTTAAGGTGTCTACTTCGCCCGGAAGGGCTACCTTGTAGTATTGGCTCCGGCGAATAAAGAAGCATTTCTCTAGGACTTCTCTTAAGACCATGCTCTGTAGTATTTTTTTTTTTTTTAAGAATATTTGCAAAGGTCTCAAAAGATTTCAAACAAAATTATTTGAATAAATTTGCGAGTATGTTCAGGCATAGAGTGTATACTACATATCTGTATAGAGTTCCTGCAACATAAAGGACAACACACCCGCAAAAAAAAAAAAACATATGTAGAGAGAGAGAGAGAGAAAGAGAGAGACTTACTGGCGTAATAATTCGTGTTTTTAGGGCCAAGTAAAAATTTGTGGTGTTTATTGCTACGAAAAAATTAGGGTATAAGGACGTTGGACCCGTAAAAATTAAAAAAATTATATTTGTGCCAAACACTGTTTAACTTCTACACATAATATACCATGTAATTTCCCCAAATAAAAAAAATATGTCCCATAGTTTTAGCATAATCACCTATCAAAGTCGCAAAATAGCAGTTGTGGTGTAGCCAAAATAATAAAAAATATTTAACTTGCAGAAACAAGATAATTCATATTAATTCTTAATGATGTGAGCTACTTCAAGACACATTTGTGAACACAAAGCAATACATTACGGTATTTATAAAAATTTTAAATATGAGTAAATTTTTGCAATGGCCATATTGTGACTTTGATGAGTGGTTATGCAAAAACTATGAGGCCTAATTTTTTTTTATTTGGGGAAATGACGTGTAATCTGATGTGCAAAAGTTGAATAGTGTTTGGTACAAGTATAAAAAAAATTAAATTTTACGGGTTTAACGCCCTTAAAGAAACAAATCAGTGGA
This sequence comes from Medauroidea extradentata, assembly GCA_003012365.1. NCBI lineage: Eukaryota > Metazoa > Arthropoda > Insecta > Phasmatodea > Phasmatidae > Medauroidea > Medauroidea extradentata. The sequence continues at coordinate 99,650 of PNEQ01112667.1, forward strand.
AGGAAAAATGTGTGAGTTGAATGCATTGTACGTTAGAATCCACTCTCCTGTATCGTAGCTGCTACTCACTGGAACAACACACAATGAACGAATATACGAGGCTTGAATATGTATAATGAACATGAATTCTAACTTTAAGTTCATTGAACTAGCGAAACTTCCCTTTCCGTAATAACAGTTATCAAAACAATGTAGTGATTTTTTAATATTGATATTAAGTTGGTCTTTATAAGTAATATCGCAATCACTGTAAAACTACGAGGCTTCGACTTAACTCCTACTGTAAGTACCTAACAGTTACTGAAGAGGCGTCAAAAGTACAGAACGTTTCTAAAGACAGCTTGTGCCGGGAAAGTAATAATAACTCTTCCAAAATTCATCCTCGTACTTACACACGAGCTATATATTTTCCCGTTTTAAACGTTGTTTTTGATTGCTTTGAAAACAATTAATTTTTTAAGCTGCAGCCATTAATCAAGGACAACAAAACACACTGTTATTTTTTTTATTACGGAGCGTGTGTATTGCGTGGCATGCGGGGCCGGCATTAGGCAAGGCTCATCTATTACGAACATTAAATCCGTACCTTTTAATCAAGCACGCACCAGTCCGAAGCTGGACGCACTCGTAACTCTCCGCGTACTTAACACGGCCGATTACCATAATCGTCGGCGAGCGCCAGAACGCCGCTAATTAAGCCAGCTCTTACACGGCTTTTAAGGCAACAACAATTCCCGGCCGCGCCACGCTATACAGGATGTTCCGCAACTGATCTCAAGAGGACGTAGTATATCATTAATAAACCCACTGATTTTTGGCGAAAATTATTTTGCACAAACTTGTTTCACTGCCTTACGTACACATCTGCGAAGGTGTCGCTTATTTGACTGTGCCACTGAGAATCATGTTACTAATACACCACATGTCTGTGATTTGTGGGTAGAATCCCTAGATGCTGTGAAAAAAAAGTTGGTGCAAAGTTATGTTCACCAGCAATCACTAGCTCTACATATTGGGAATAACGTTGACGGTGTGAAGTATAAGAGAAGAAGCGTGGCCCGCTAGAAGAACCGTTCATGTGCCAAGTTCACGGCCTGTTCCGCCGAATGTTCTCCATCACTCCGCAGTCGCTGGTTGCCACCGACGTCACACTTACAACCGTCACTTTACTGCTACTCTCGTAGATCATGCTCTAGTCTCTCAGGTCCCAGAACTCAACACTGCAGGAGCGGCGGTGGCTGAAAGGTCAGACCATTCGCCTCACACCGAGGCGATCCGACTTCGATTCCTGGATTTTCGCGTGTGGGAAATCGTGCCTGACAATGTCGTTGGTTGGCGGGTTTCCTCGGGGATTTCCCGTTTCCCCCGCCCTTTCATTCCGGCGGTGCTCCATACCCACCTCATGTCACCCCTCACCAACGCTGAAGACCTAGATGTTAAGCGCTGACCAAAATCTTTCACTCAAAGCTGCAATCAGCTGTCGGGAAAGGGGGGAAATAGGTGTTTACAAAAGGACATATGTATATTGTTTTTAACGTGGCCGTCTGTGGGTCAACATATTTTGCTTGCCCGAGGCATAAAAGAGCGTGGAAGCGATAAGAATGACACAGCACACGTATCACACCTCACCCTAGCCCCTAGGTGCAAGTCACTGAACTATCTTCTCACCGATAACTCGCGTGTTAGAGACTTTTAGTAGTAACCCTATCATTTTATGCCGTATTATTTAATATAAAATTGTAATGTACGTACGTATACTTTTAAAAATATTCTCAGCTGAAGGTTTCTTACCTTAGAAAGACCGCAAAAACTACCAATTTCGCCATTTTCAGCCATTAAAATATATGTATGCTTTAATGAGTAATGTTAAAATTGAAATGGGCATATACACGTATAACGTTTTTTTTTTCAGTGCTATTCCTAGTTAGACATCACTCATGTGTAAGACCACGAGTTTGTTGCTAAAATATTTTTGCGCAACTTTGTTTCAGTGTCTCACGTGCACATCTGCAGCTTTGCTTCATGGTTATTAGCAGCGTGTCTTTGTTTAGACACTTACATCACTTGTATGCAACAATCAGAAGAAGGTTTTTGCGACTCCGTACGTATGTAATTTGCCAAGGCAAGTGAGAGTAAAATCACCCAATCGCGGAGCATGTAGCAGAGCTGCAGATGTGCACATAACGCATTGGAACCAAATGTTGCACAAATATATTCGCCATAAAATCGTGGCTCTACTCATGTGTGATGAGCAGTTTCCGAATAATCGGCTCGGCGTCCTGGAGAAACGGCCGTCGTGACGTAAACGTCCTCTCGCTCTTTGCAGTCATTCGTAGGGACGTAAAAAGTCGCGGGTTCCCTGACTGCAACACTACCTTTACTACAAAGTAGCAGCTGTTGATTGGCTGCTCGCTGACTCGACGAAACTACGTGATTGGAGTAGAATTTGAGCTGTTTCGTTATTATTGGCTCAGCGCTCTCCAGGAGGTGCCAATAGATTCAAGGACCAATTGCGACGGTGAGACGATCTTCAGTTGTTTGAATTCTAGTTTGTTACCTAAAGAAGACACGAATATATTCAGGTCCCTAGACATTCGTAGTTTCTTATTCTCTGAGATGCGAACTTGCGCCACCTGTGCAGATGGTCAGGCTGTCAAAGAGCAGTTAATACCACGGATACATATTTGCAATAATGTTTCTGCAAAAATAATTCTTTAAATCCAAACGGCAGCAAATACCGTTAAATCGTCAGTTAAATGTGTAGTAACTGATTTTACTATGAATCCTAATTTTTAAACACGATGACACATTTTTAAATAAATTTTATTACAGACGATAACTAACAAAACTATTATTTTTTATCTTAAAAATCTACTGTTTATCGAAAACAATTTTCAACACATCAGTGTGGCGATGTAACGATGTCTGCTGCACGTTGGATTGAAAAAAAAAATGTAATCAAAAGAAAGAAAACAGCATAAAAAAGTACCTGTGACCTGAAGATTATAGCCTCGTCTCCAACAGAGTCAACTTAGAAATATTTCACTAGGCACAGGAACTCATGTTTCAATTTTTAGCTAACGCCATATTATAACGTATTTTAAACGCGTATAAAATCTTGTCGCTTTTAAGTTGGACCTTTCGTAGTAAATCAGACATACCTTGGAAGACGCTGAGACGATAGCCGACTTGCAAGACACTATGGAGAGAATCCCGTGCTAAGGTCTGAATGAAATAGGCTACTAATTATACAGCAGTGTGCAGGAATAGCATAATGCAGCGGATTCTAACGATCCTCGTTGATTTTTCGTTTCGGGTGTTGCAACTCATTGAATATACGTGAAAGTATGCTCTTATCAGTGCATGTAAGGTACATCTGCCCTCCTATCGTGATATCAAGGCTTCGAGTTTCAGTGACAAAAATAAGGTTTTTTAATTGTGATTTTTTATTAGATACACTGGTCACTTATTGTGGAAACTACACATTTCTGCTCTTTGTTGGTAACCTAGCGAACCATGTGTACATATCGTCCTCAATTCTGTGAAGCCCACAAAAATGTTTATCACGATATTAAGATATATCACAATGTATGGTCAGTTTATCCTATACGCTATTGAGCAGTGGTTCCCAAGTTTTTGGTTTTTGAACCCCATTTTGGTCACGACTTTAAACCCCGACCTCCTCAATTTCAACAAATAATATTTACGCACATACTTGTTTCCTAAAATATATCAAACCCCTTTTCCCATTTATAGAACAGCAAAGAAAGGCCCGTGCTGCATTCACAGAGCGTACTTGTAGTGTTCACGCTGTCTTATCAAGTAAAATGATGTGCAAAGCAGTTTTTCACCACGTCGCGCCTACGTTCGTGAGATATGAGCATGAGCCAAACAAAGCTAAATTGAGAAAGTACAGTGACTCTTACATTACATTTTTAAGTTTTTAGAGTTTTTTCGATTTTTTAAACTTATTTTGGAAGCCTGTCGCGACCCTCTCTAAACAGCCAGCGACCCCTGTAGGGGTCGCGACCATCCAGGTTGGAAACCACTGCTATAGAGATTGGAAGTTTTCACGATACAATTTTGTACCCACTTTGTTTCACAATCTTGTGTGAACATCTGCAGCTTTACTTCATGTTTATTGACAGTGTGAATTTGTGTCACGGTGTTGCTCATTTGACTGTGCCGATCAGAGTAATGTTACTGAGACACCACACGTCTGTGATTGGCGGGTAGAACCACAAGACGCGTGAGGGTTATAAACATCCACTCATTGACCACGAAGCAAAGATGCAGGTGTTGTATGCGAGGCATAGAAACACTGTGGTTCAAATATAGCTTAGCGAAAACTTCTTGTCCGCTCTGATCAATTTATATATTTTCCGTAGCTAAGCTAGTGGACAAAATTAAATGAGATGACATTTGTTCATGTCACAAAAAGCAACCGATAGTAAAACGACACTGTGGAAACAGCACCCTAGTAGCGTTTTTCTGGGAGTCGAGTATCTGTATTGGTGACAGCTTCTTGTATTAAACAAAACAATAGCGACGCTGAGTGGCTTAGTTTGCGACATGTCTTGCATTAACGAATATAGTCGTGGTAATATGTTAAGGGGGAAACTGTGTTAAGATATTCTTATTAAATTAAATATCTCCATAACATAAATGCTACGTTAATTATTTGAAAGAAACCTAATTTCCAAATAGAGAATGTGTTAACAGTTACTTGAAGATCTTATTTGTTTACGTAACTTTACTGTTTTTATCTGTGTAACCATAGCCATCTTTAGCACAAGGCCACGGCCTTATATCTGGCAACTCTGTCGGGAAGGGTTATTTTAACACTTCGTTTGTCTCGCCAAAGGCAGCGACTTCCCCTGATTCGCCGGTGTGTAGGGCAGATTAACGAATCAGGTACAGCCATAGCCTTTGAAGAGCTGTAAGAAGTGTTAAAATAACCCTGGCGTGCAGGGTTGCCAGATCTAAGGCCGCGGCATTCCACTAAAGATAGCTAAGGTGTAACCGTAATTTGAGAAAAACTAATTATTTACTGATTTCAGTCTTATATCAGTAAGCGCAAATAACAGTTCACTTAAGATTAAATAATTCTGTTTAGTAATGCTTTATTTCAATGCCTGCCGACTCTGAATTTCAAAATTGAGTTACAAGTAAGTAAACATTAAATCAACACAGCAAGGAAACTACCGCCATAAGAGATTCATTATTGGCCAGAAGTTTACGTGATAACAATGTCGGTCGAATTGAGACATCAAAAAAGCCAGTCACGTCTGCTTGCAGAAAAGAGCGCGAACTTACCATGTCCTTGCTGATTGGTTAATGTTTATGACTTCCAGCCACATTACTGGTCAGTGTCGCTATTCTGCAGGCTGACGTTCCCGCGACATGTGGGTGGTTTCGCTTCTGCGCCGTCATCTGTTCCGTGCCACGGACACCGCTTCAGCTGAACTAAGGTTAATTCTAGTACAGGCTGGAAAGAAAATGTGTTTTCCTATGGGGGAGTTTGACACAGGGAAAATTCTGCCACTAGTAGCACTGCAATCACTAATGGATACAATAAAGTACACAACCATAGTAAAATTAATTTTAACTAGTCTTGGTAAAGAGAGAAGCAAATGAATTTAATTTTAAAGTGAAAATATTTGCTTTTAAATTAACAACTTCATGTCATTTAAAATTCACGAGAGCTTTGTAATTGGTCAGTCTTAGAGATACCAATGCTCGAGCGGCAGAAATTTTCTCTTCGACAAACTTTTAACATTGTAGTCGAATTAACCTGATCTGAATATACATATTTCGGAAACATCCTGTATAAGCAGGGCGAGGCATACTTCTTAACAACCCTGAGGCGCGTTCTTTATTCATTATTAAACGATGAGTTATATCGACTTTCAAATGAGCAAAGTGGCTGAGGAAGTCTTCGTCTCTGGTATGAGCCGCTATGCCGCCCCCCCCCTCCCTCACTTCTCGTATCGCGGTCCAAGGGCTGTTTAAAATTCCCGTGTCGTACGCGGCGCGCGTCTTGTCTACGCGCACAGCACGGGCCATGTCGCTTCTTGGAGGGAGGGTGAGGGAGGGGGGACGGGAATAAAAAAACTTTGTTTTTTCTCAGAGACGGTTCGGTAAATTGAAACGATGCCCGTGCCCGAGCTGGGAGGAATACCAACAGAAAAACAAAAGCTAAGTCGGGCGATTTATAAAAGTTGTTATAAGCCGTAAACATTACAATAAATCAGACACCAACTCTTTACAAACCCTCTCCCCGCCTCGCTCATTTTACGCTTGTGCGTTCCATCTCCTTTGCCGGTTCTCTCTCGCACTCGTGTGTGAGGAACCTTCTCGCTTCCTGTTCCGTGAACTGTCACCGAAGTAATATGTCGAGACTGAGGTTGCTAAATGTCCCGTGTTCCACGGGGTTTATCGTATCCTGGGGCTTAAACAATTATGCTGTATGGCCATCATACGGGACGCCATATTAACCACATTGCAGAATTGTCAGTAATATAAATGAATAACCAGTGCTAAATCACGCTGAATAGTGAGTTCATGTTAGGAATATTTGTAAAAGTTCAGACTCTTAAACGTCTACTTGAAGCAAAAGGAAAAAAAAATTAGATTTTCGTACATGCAAATAGAATATTTTGTGTCCAGAACTGATGCGAAAATTATGAGTGACAAAAAATGTTCGACCTTTCACAAGGCAATAAAATATGTTGGTTTTTTTTATCAATAATCGTTTTCCTTATCATTTCTCTAGATGAAAAATTTGTGTTGATTTCCGGGAGTGTCCCTTTGATAAATCTGGAAATGTTGGCAACCCTACTCGGGTCTCCATCTCTGCCAGCTCTTCGCATCGATCTTCCTCGTGACATTAGCTGAGTTTGTAGCGGTGAGGCCTGATATCCAGCAGTAATACCTCTTATCAATGAACTAAGGACCTCTGATATTCGCCTAAAGAAATTTTTTTATTTGTTTCAACGTCGTGTGTGCGGAGACCCGGAAATTTCGCGGGTAAGGGTCTATCGCAATTTTCATCAGCACGTATTTATTTTAATTTTTGTACCAGTTATTTTTTTCTTGTTTTAGACACAACATGTGACTCATTTTTACTCTTATAAATATATTCTATCTCTATCTCACGTAGTTTTTTGCGTAATGACTTGTTCAAACCAAAATTTGCACTTTTCCGTTGTAAGGACGACACTAAACTCACTTACCAAACTGGAAAAATTCACACTGAATAACGATGTTGCAGGCTACAAGTTCAGCTATGTTAAACCACAAAATAAAATAATTTTACATTTTTAAAGAAATTATTGAATTTTTTAAAATTTAGTTTTAAATTTCTGCATTTTTATTTGAATACAAAAAAATTATATTCTTTCTTTTTATGTGCATGACATTGTAGCCTGCAACGTCTTTATCCACTGTGATTTTTTTTTTTCAGGTTTTGTATGTCAGTTGGTTTTAGTGTAGTCCTTAAAACGGAAACATGCAAATTTTGACTTTAACAAGCCATTACGCGAAAAGTACGAGAGATTAAAAAGTTTTAAAAGAGCTGAATTTGGTCACATTTTGTGTCTAAAATAAGAAAAAAAAAAAATATCTGGCACAAATAAAACATTAAAATATAGTGATGAAAATTGCGCTCGACCGCATCATTCAACAACCAGCTGACTGGACTACACAGCTGTGGCGTAGATAGAATTTGTGTCATATAGGAGGCAGGGGATAACTGAGACTATAAATGAACACCGACCATCTTTAAAGCGAGGTGTCCGTTGATCCTGCCCCGGGAAAATTTGAACTTCAAGTTGCAAAATAAGTCAAACCTCGTTAATACAAATCCTGATAATACAAAGTTCTCATTAATACAAAGTGGTTTTTGTTACCCTTGGAAAGATGACAGAAATTAATTAATAACTATAATGTTCCATAAAATTTTTCTTTATATGTAAATCAATGTAATACAAAGTAATCTGGTTAAAACAGGTCATTGTGATGATAAGAGTGTCAGTTTTGAGAGGATGAACAAAATTATAAAAATTTTAGAAAACTTTTAAGGTTTTGACCCAACACCTGATAATACAAACATCAATACTACAAACAGCAAAAATTTTGGTCCCTTCAGGTTTGTATTAAAGAGGTTTCACTGTAGTACTATTTTAGCTGTTTTCGTAACGAGCTACTGAATACTATAGTGTTAAAAATATTTTTAAGTTTGTTAAATAAATATTTATTTTCAGTTCTTTTGCGGTTGTGGTCGGTAGGTAAGTGGTCTGTACGCCTTGTCGACAGCGAGGTCATTATAGACGGTGATACAACTTAGTACAATGACAGTAGCTGAGAGGAGTTGGCCATGGCCTTTGTTAAGGGGTATTGATCCCTACCCCAGTGGATTTCCTCGTTTTCTCTCGACAACTTCTGTTTTAGTCGACTGTTCAACATTTTTGACGTGTCAGGCAATTGATAAAAACTAATTAAATATTCTGAAGTGGTTGCAACTTCAATAGCGTCATTATTTTCTAACGGGAAACAACTGACAATAAAAAGTTCTTTATTTACGGGAGCGCCTACAGTGGTTACCGAAGTAACAAAAACCAAGCCGTATGGATTAAAAAAAGTTTAAAGAAGGTAAACTACGCCATGTCAAAGCGTAAAACTTTAACTATCTCCATATTCCCTGATTTATGATAAAAAGCCTCAAATGTATGCTGAGAAGGATAAATCGCTCTTAAGAGTTCGTAGTAGATAAATAAACGCTGAAGACATCAACTGATTTCTACGCTTTTTAAGAAGCCAATATGGATAAAATACTCAATGACAATACTAAATAATGGTATTTGCCAACTTTATGAGTAAATATTTATCCAGAATTACTAATTCGTTACGCGTGATCTCTTGCACCACAGTTAAATGCACGAGGTTCGGGCGTCAGAGATTGTGTCTCAGAAGTTCGTAACACTGGAAACAATTTTGTTTAAAACGTTGGCTACAACTACTGTCTAGGATTGCTATTGATTAATTTTTGCGAATTGGTTTCAAGAAACCTACAGTTATAGATAGATTAACGCTGTTAGCGTTGAATTATGTACCACGCCCTCTTAAGGAACTATCCCAAAATTCGCCTGGAGCTATTCCGGGAAACAATGGAACAAAAATCAGGATTGCCGAAGCCGGCGATCGAACCCGGGTTCTCCCGATTGCGAGTCCAACGTCTTACTGTTACGTCACCTCACTCGATAATGAAAATAATAATTTGATGGGGTTTTTTTGCGGTTGAGAAGCGATTGGAACATCTATATTCACAATTTACATTGGCTACGACACTGTTCCACAGTCTTGTATACACTATGTCCTCAGCTACTTGTACAATGTCTGCAGCCTGTGGCCAGTTGTACACGTGACAAGGTAGTGCGGCGGTCTGTGTTATTATGCAGGTCTGCTATTGGTTCGCAGACCTCAAGGATGAGTTTATGTATCATTAACTCAATCACGAAAGTAATAAGGCTAACATGTACAAGAGTTTAAGAGCTAACTTTTTCTCTAACGAATGCACGAAATTTCTGTGTCTATACTAAGTACACATCTGTAGCTTTGACTCGTGGATATAATCAGTGTAGAGACATGCAAAATCCACGTTATTTTCTGTCAACTGACTAGACTCCAAGTGACTATAGACTTGTTCGACGTCTCCTGCTGGTCGATATTGTCGTCACTTGTCGCGGAGAATGCTTACACGGTAGAGAGGCCAATCTTTGTAAAGACGTAACACACGTCAATGACAACACATAAATGTCCATCGTCAATTGAATCGCAAATTATGCTCTGTTATGTATAGGAAAGTGAAGTTCAGTCTGCTATCAAATGATAACGCGAATTTTGCACGTCTCTGCTGATACAGAGTGGTGCAATAATTTCTTCAAGGCCTACGTCATCCCATTTGACTAACACAGTAGTAAGCAGGGCAGTAGTAACGGCTTGAATTATGTGAAATTCATGTTGAAACGGTTTGCCTGTGTAGGTTTTAAAATAACTACAACATAATTTTTTCCTCAATAGTGAGATACTTCTTTACAAAGCACGTTTTCACTCTTGGAAAATACTGACAGGTAAAATTAGTTTTATAAATAGCTCAGCTATTAACTAAATATTTTATATTATCTCTGTCCCTATTTAGTTAGTTCGTAAACCATCCCAGGATCTCGCCCACAGTTATGTCCCCAGGACTAAGATCATCAGCCTCAGCTCAGTCGCTTCTTGGTTGAAGTCGGGGCCTACCTACCCCCTATCAGACTCACCAGGCCTGCTCCCGGGTAATTACACAACCAATACTTTGACCTGTGACATAGGAGCAGTCTCCAGGTCTGCCCAGCATATGACAACCACCACAACCACTGCGAGTCGAACCCGGACCAGACACTGGAGAGAACCACACGGTGAGGCTATCTGGCCGTCCATTATTTTCAAGGCACATATGTGTTTTCCAACCTGACCACCAGAGTACTAGAAATACTCACAGTGTGTTCCTTGCTGCAGAACTCCCACGTAGGGCGCCCTTACTGTCTTACGGCCCGGTGGAGCGTCCTTTTTCCCCTAACCGTCGTCAGATTCGTCCATTTCCATTACCCAAGTCTCTTCACTCCCAGACCCGGGATTTTAGGCCACAGTGGCCTGAGCACTAGGTAGTCTAACGCCCCACATAGTGGTTTCTCCTTGGTGCCATTTATCGGAGAATCCGTCATGGCAGATACCCCTCAGGATGCATAGGTAGGGACCACGTTTTTTCGCGAAAATAATTTTGCCTCAGTTTGTTTCAGTGCCTTACGTGCACATCTGCAATTCTGCTTCATGGTTATTGGCAGCACGTCTGTGTGAAGAGCAGTACGTCCGTGGTCTGCCGGTAGAATCTCAAGGCTCGTGAGAGTTAAAATATCCAATCACTGACCACGAAGCAGAACTGCAGATGGACACGTAAAGCACGGAAACAAAGTGAGGCGAAATTCTTTTCGCGAAAAACAACGGTCCCTGTGCATAGGGCCCGCACACCAGAGCCTGTATCGGTTCTAAGATCCAGTGGCGCCACGTGGAGGCTACAGGTTGACTTGGGTGTAAGAGGTTTTACTGCTGAGAGGTCATGGAAGTGTAAGACTAGCACAAGATGCCGGGAAACCCATCCCGGTGTATTGCCCGCCAATACTCACGAGCCCCTGTGATGCTACTGTTAAAAATTTCCATAATTCACGGAAATATTTACAGAAAAGTACTGTAATTTTACGTAAGTGGCTTCCGTAATATTTTGTTTGCGGAAATTTGTCCGTATTGCCAGTTTACGGATGTTGGACCGCAACTTTCCATAAATTCATGAAAATATGTTTCTAAAATTTTAAAGCGTATTTTAGTGTGTTTCTTTAAAAAAAAAGTGGTATTAATAATCACTATGAATCCTGGATGTCAAATACAAAAGCTGTCTCTTATAAAGTTGATATCTTACCACTGCATGGAACTCATTTACTCACGACTTGTCACTGTGGTTCAATGGTTAGAACTTCTGCCTGGCAATTACAAGGTCGTGAGTTCGAATCCCAGCAACTTCGAAGAATTTTTCAGGTTACCAAATATTGAGTCAGAATCTCGATACCTAGAGATGATGGTTTATCGCGGAAAAACTTGACTATTTGTTAGGCTTCAACATACGTTCAACTTATCAAAAGATTACTGGCTTTTCCTTGTACGTGGAGCTACTGCCCTATTTGACCTAGCCAATAAGAATACCGCTATTTTAATATTTGATGCATGTTATTGGTCTGTAGACAGCTACGTTGTGTCAGTGTTTTCAAGGCTATGTTGGCACAAAACATTTTCGCTGTATACCATCATCTCTAGCTATGTGGTATCGTAGATACCACATAGCTAATAAGAAGATGTAGTATTTCTAGAAAATGGATCGCTTGTAGATTGCAGAAATTTTAATTTTTTTGCGGAAAACGGATTGTCCGTTATTTTACGGAGGGTTCCGTTATCAAGAAAAACTGAGTGTCCGTTACTTTACGAAGATTTCTGGATAATTATTTGCCAGTACTTTTCCATAATTTCACGGAAATGTTTTCTAACAGTGCGGAGTGGTCGAGGATTACTCCCTTCGGATACTAGAGCGTGGCTCAAGTCGCACTCGGGTAAACCCGAGGAGTGCAGTCTGCATGTGAGAAAACAATGCAAAATTCTCAGGTCTCTCGCGAATGTTAATATACAAACCTTACACGGTTATATTCCCGACCACTGAGTGTATTTGTAGCTCCACGTCGTCTTCGCTTGCAGCTGGGTATCGTCGTGAGAGCATGGTTACTGCCTGATCACGACGCTTACCGGGTCAGATCTCGCTTGCAACACGGCTATTGTGCACCAATATTTCTCTCTTTTTAATACCAGAGAAAGCCTCTGCCGGCTTGGTCATGCTACACAACAGATAGCTATACAGAAGCGAATTGGTGTTGCGCTAACTTTGATATAAACGTTCTCGGTCGGTTATTGATGGAGGCCTGGAACTTCCACAAATTCGCCTCGGGTAGAGAATCAAAGATAGATTTCGAAGTGTTGTACACGCGAGTTACTTTTACGATTGGGTTGTTGCATATTAAATTCGTCCTTGCGTAATGACCAACTTTGCCCTCTACACAAATTCACGCCGCCAATAACCTCGAAGCAGAACTGCAGGAGTGCACACGTGCAAAATTATTTTTGGTAAATAAGGCATAAGTTATTTAAAAAAACTGGCGCAAAGTTCATCACAAAAATGTCTGTCTTCTGAATTTATGGTGCTTTTCGGATGGGTAAGGACAGGAAACGGAAAATTTGGCAAATGTTTGGCCTTTCATTTCTACATTGCAATTTGACGTCTAATGAGTCATTACTCATTAGTAATGACGTCTGCAGTCTTTCACTGTATTGCGTGCTATTCTTCCCGACCAACTTACGCCACTTTTTATACATTTTCAAGTCTGAAATTTTATAATTTTGTATCCGTATTTTAAAGTCAACTTTATTGTGATTTTATTAATGCTTATTAAATTAGGCAGTGCGTCTGTCATACTCTGTTTTTAATTATTCTTTTATGTTCCCCTATTTTTTCCGTTGTATTTATTTTTATGATATACCTGACAATGAGTTTGTATTTACGGAACTAGTTAATCGACTTTATTACATTTCGGGCATAGTTCCGATTTTTCTTCCCTTTAACCCGTTTAATTGCATATTTTATGCCGGGAAAATCTCTTGGTTAATAATTCCAATAAAATACTTTTTTTCAGACATACTTTGCTTATAATTAAGTATAATTTTACTTTTGGTATATTTGAAAATTTTTAAAACTATGTTATGATTGGTCATTTTTAAATGTTTTTCTACTGTCTTATTTGTCAGAGATTTGAATGACATTATTTTTGATAAGTGTAGTCTGAGTTGCATTATCGTAACTATAACCAATTTTTGTGTTACGTCTTTTTTGCAGGCAAAATAGTTCGATCAGTCCTAAGATAAATTGTCTGTATGGTATACAGACAAACAAAATGGAAAAAAAAAAAAAAAAAAAAATTCTCAGCAATAACAAAAGCGGATGCAGACTAAACACATGTGCGACAGAAAATGAAGCTTCGAAAGTACAGGCAACAAAATAGAGCTTCACGTTATATTTGTTACTCCTTATCTTTTCCTGTGCTGTACCAAGGAGGAGTCATTACACACGGTAGGAGGTGTGACGTAACAAATTGGAAGGTAGAGTTACCACGCCCAAGCCATCAACATCAATTCGACTCGCTTCGTACGCGCATTTGCCCGATAAAATGTGGTTGCTGCATAGATGCGTAACTTTGTTAATTAATTTTTTCTTTATTTTTCTACTCCTAGTAGTTAATGACTCGCTGTAAGTCCGCCCACTAGAATCAAATAAACCCCGCCTTGCAGTTTAGACTCTGGGACGGAGTAGCCGACTCACGAAGCACGCCTCATGCTATCTATTAACCTTCACTCTATGCTGAAGACACCCGATCCACGCCCACCTGACATACCTAGCGTACTCCTTGATACCAAGAGTTGCCGAAGGTTGGCGAACATTCCCGAAGCCAGGCACTGTATGCTCACAAATACCTGAGAGTTTTGTGTTTTGCTCGCTAATATCTACAGCCTGTCTGAAATGTTAAACTGTCTTTCTTAAGATCGCGGAAACACTTTGGCCAGCAAATTATCCATATTCGTGCATAAAATATTGTGAACTCTATTTTCTTAACATATATATGCATATATATAATAATAAAATCCGTTGATCAAGGACCATTTTACGAGCTAGCGGAATTTTTCATGTGGTTGTTCTCATTAGCGTATGTGCGACTTATGAAGAATATGCACAGATAAAAAGAAAGCTGAAATCAGTTGTATACTGAAAAACGAACATAAACGTTTTCTTCAGCAAGGTCAAATGTCTCCGTATTGGCACTATCAGACATAACTTGTTAGAATAACATTTACGTTCCTTTGTGTTTCCTGAGAAAGTTGGCTCTGTGGTATATCTCAGTGTCCTCGCTGGAGCCGCTGGTTTTTGGTAAAAAGAATTTTGCACCAACTTGTTTCAGTGTTAATACACATCTGCACCTGTGCTTCATGGTTATTGGATAACATGAATTTGTGCAGAGGCGTCGCTTATTTGACTAGACCAATCACAAAATTATTACTGCGATACCTTATCGTCTTAGAGGTAGATGTCCTAGCAGATTACTGCCTGAAAGTCTGATAGGTAGATATCCTAGCAGATTATTGTCTGAAAGCCTGATAGGTAGATGTCCTAGCAGATTACTGTCTGAAAGCCTGATAGGTAGATAGATGTCCTAGCATATTACTGTCTGAAAGCTTGATAGGTAGATAGATGTCCTAGCAGATTACTGTCTGAAAGCTTGATAGGTAGATAGATGTCCTAGCAGATTACTGTCTGAAAGCTTGATAGGTAGATAGATGTCCTAGCAGATTACTGTCTGAAAGCCTGATAGGTAGATAGATGTCCTAGCAGATTACTGTCTGAAAGCCTGATAGGTAGATAGATGTCCTAGCAGATTACTGTCTGAAAGCTTGATAGGTAGATAGATGTCCTAGCAGATTACTGTCTGAAAGCTTGATAGGTAGATAGATGTCCTAGCAGATTACTGTCTGAAAGCTTGATAGGTAGATATATGTCCTAGCAGATTACTGTCTGAAAGCTTGATAGGTAGATAGATGTCCTAGCAGATTACTGTCTGAAAGCCTGATAGGTAGATAGATATCCTAGCAGATTACTGTCTGAAAGCCTGATAGGTAGATGTCCTAGCAGATTACTGTCTGAAAGCCTGATAGGTAGATAGATATCCTATAAGATTACTGCCTGAAAGCCTGATAGGTAGATAGATGTCCTAGCAGATTACTGTCTGTAAGCCTGATAGGTAGATGTCCTAGCAGATTACTGTCTGTAAGCCTGATAGGTAGATGTCCAGAGCAGATTACTGTCTGAAAGCCTGATAGGTAGATAGATGTCCTAGCAGATTACTGTCTGTAAGCCTGATAGGTAGATGCCCTAGCAGATTACTGTCTGAAAGCTTGATAGGTAGATAGATGTCCTAGCAGATTACTGTCTGAAAGCCTGATAAGTAGATAGATATCCTATAAGATTACTGCCTGAAAGCCTGATAGGTAGATAGATGTCCTAGCAGATTACTGTCTGTAAGCCTGATAGGTAGATGTCCTAGCAGATTACTGTCTGTAAGCCTGATAGGTAGATGTCCAGAGCAGATTACTGCCGGGAGGTGGCGAGGTACGTGAGAGCAGTAGTGTTTATCTGGGGGGTATGGAGGGGTGAAGGAGAGGGAGAGACACAAGAACGTCCAATTGATCTCAGGAACATTGCCGACGACCCTGCGCCTTGTCCGTGACCCGGTGACTTGAGCCTCTGGCCTGACAACGCGACGTTGCCATCTGGCCTCTGCCTGACTGACTGTTGCCCCTCCGGGTCTGGGGTCGCCTCGTAACACACGTCCTCTCCTGGCGAGTGAGCGTTCATGTAGTGTGTCTCGCGTCGTCGGTTTTACGTGAAACTGCTCTACTTATTCCCAATACACAGAGTGTCCATAACATAGAGGTAATGTATAGTAGGGGGAACATGACGTCACAAATGTGTATCCAACATGGTCTCGAGAGTTTGGTGTTGTTTATTCAAGTTTTCTCGGCGTAAAAATGCAGTCGTTTTTTTTTAAACTCGTGGCGTACCTTCCAAAAGAATATATATATTTAGTCATGTGGTGTCACCAAGATCTCGGTTCAAAACCTTATAGTAAGTATGTAGCTAATATTTACTTTCTACTAAAAAAAAACAGCTGTGTTAAGGAAAACAGTAACGTGGCAAACATTGTTTACATTTGTCGTTCTGAAATTTATACGCAATTGTACTATGCGATAATATGGTAGTACGCTCTCCTCAGTTCATAAGGTACCAAAATAACCCAACATAAATGTGATTACTATGGAATTATTATCTCGGCTCTCAACGTTATTTCGAATCTCCCGCGCATATTTCACCAAAGTCACGTGACACATGTTGAACACACAATTTCGTACGCAGCTGTATAGAGGATACTCCCTCTACCCTATGTTTACTCTAAGGTCTATAAGCAACCACTTGAAAGCACACCACGAGAATCCCGGTATAAATTGAAGACGAACATTTGAGTGGTCAAATAATGCCCGGTGACCATTTTGCACGGTTATAATATATGAGATTAGCCAAGAAGAAGGAAAAACTGTTCGCTGGAAAATTGTTCGCGGGACGCAAGAAAACAGTCTGCAGACCACAGCTGTAAAATAATGCTTAATTAAAACATTAAATTTAGTAACAAAAATTATAAAACATGTTTTAAAATTTTTCCTGTTTTGGTTTACCGTTGATTTTGAAATTATTGCGTATTTCGACAAAGGTTTTTACAGTTAGTTTGTTTACCACGCCATCTTCACTTGCGGAAGATCGTTAGAAGAGTTTGGAAAAGGGGGGGAGGACTGTGGTAGAGGAAGGAGGGGGAGATAAAAAAGGCGGGGCACGGTGCGGAGATAAATTAAGGGGGAACACGGTCCGGCGCCTGAATGACGAGAGCCGTCACGACTCGTCGATCAATCATACTGCTAATTGAATGACTCATTTCGGGGTCGCGATCCTTGACTCTGTTACCCGTGTAACTGCCCTTTCCAATCTGCTGGCACCCTCCCCCTCCCCTCTCCAGACCAGCTCTCCACACTCCATCCTCCAGCACCCTCGGGCCACTGGGAACGTTCTACACGACCGGTTGACGCACGCTACAAAAACACCACCGAGAACTTATTTTGGAGGCCGTTCCAATGTTTCGTTAAGATGGCCGCCTGGAGAACGTATTTTGCACTTCTTGAGGTCGTGGAAGTGCGGAAGCGATGAGGACGACACAGCTCGTGCCACCCGCCTCACACTAGCTGCTAGGAGCAAGTCACAGAACTTGCGTACTGTCTTCTGCCCGACATCTCGCTTCTTGACACATTCACTGGTCACCCTAGCATCTTGTGTCGAACAAACGCGTTATGTACACGCCAATACGTAGGGACTGGACAATTTTGCGAATTGAATGACCTGCAGGCTAGAATCCATTCCACTATGCATACTCAAGCCCCGATTATTTGTCTACTAGCTGCTACTCAGTGGAACAACAGACAATGAACGAATAGACAGGGCTTGAGTATGCATAGGAAAATTGAGTCTAGCCTACAGGTAATTGAATTCGCGAAATTTTCCAGTCCCTACGTATGCGTTACAAAACTTTCTGTGCCAAGATATCCGCTACTTAAGGCTTCGGTCTTTAGTTTTTCAGTGGCTTCGAAAATATTTTTTTCTAAACGTAAATTATTACATACATCAAAAATGCATTCTTACAGTTTATATTATTATATATATCATCGCTTGTATCAAAATTTTTCTGTTGCAACACACCGAACGGATTTTTAGATTTTTGCCCCTGAAATATCACATACTTTGTTGTCAAAATATGCCAAAATGAAGCAAAATTAATTTTTGATAGCAGACGGTACATTATTTAAAAAATCGCTCTGGCAACATTGTGTATCGTATGACGGTACACAGTCTCAAATTTTATCAAAGCATTTAGTAAAAAAAATATTTGAGTTATTTGCAATTGTTTGAAATGAATGGAAGATCATGGCCTTAAGAGGGCGTGACAGATAAATAAGCGCTGAATTCTTAAATTGAGATTTGCACTTTTTGAAAGTCAATATAGATAAATTGCAAAACAACAATTCTTTATAATTATATTTGCCAACTTTATGAGCAAACATTTATCCATAATGATTAGAGCCACGATTTTATGGCGAAAAGATTTTTGCACCGTTTGGTTTCCTTGCCTTATGTTCACATCCGCAACTCTGTTTCATGGCCAGTGATTGGACGTTTTAACTGTCGATGTCTTGAGGTTCTACTGACAAATCACAGGCGTATTACGTCACAATAGCCTCACTGTTATTGGTGCAGTCAAATGAGGGACGTGTCTGAGCAAAGACACGCTGCCAATAGCCGTGAAGCAGAGCTGCCGAGGTGCACGCGAGACATTGAAACAAAATGTTGCGAACATCTTTTCGCGACAAAATCGTGGCTCTAATAATGATGTATTTGCTAAGCGTGATCTCTTGTGCCGCAGTTAAATGTACGAGAGTGTTCTTCAGATATACGTTAGTCGAGAGCAATTTTTTGCTCAAAAAGTTGGCTTGCTGTATTTTCGATTTTATCCAATTGGCTTCGAGAAACTCAAAATATAAACAGACATTTTTAGCGCTGAATTATATACATAACCTCAAACGCACCTATTTTCGCCACTTCAGCAGCGTACAAATAAACTTTACATGTATATATATATATATATATATATATATATATATATATATATATATATATATATATATAGGACCTGTAAAACGTATATGCGGTGTAACGTACTTTCAGTGCTATTTTGAGCAGACATTATTAGATGCACGTTAAGTATTTTTCCAATAAACTTGTATCTGCTGAAGGTCTCCACACTACTTGGTAGTGTAGACAAGCAGTCACCTTAATGCCCTGTGTATAAATCAGATTACAAATAGTACGAATATTAATAGACGGGAAATTTTCTCGGATAAATTTCCGGTAAGACATGTTTAAAACAATTTTATTTACCCATGTGTTCATTTCACTATTGAATCACGTATTTGAAAAACACGCCCAGAAAGAATACGAATGAATAGCGTACCTGGACTGAAACAAGGAAAAAATCTCGTATTATCTGGTGTGAGTTGAGATTGGCTGCTCATCGTAGATAGCTGATTATATAGGATAGCGAAGCCTAGACAATAAGACGTTGAACCCACGAAATGTTCCTTTATATGAGCTAATCATTATAGCTAGAGATGATGGTTTATCGCGGGGAAAATGGTCTGTTTGTTGAGTTCCAACACACGTTCAGCTTTCCAGAAGATTACTGGCTTTTGTTTGTAGGCATTGCTGTTGCCCTATTTGACTGAGCCAATAGGAATCCCGACATTGTTATCTTTGATGCCTGTTATTGGTCTGCAGACAGCTACTTTGTGTAAGAAGTAGGCCTATATCAACGAATCATATGTGTCACAAGAAACTACAGAGTTTCCAAGGGTATGTTGACACAAAACATTTTCGCGATATACCATCATCTCTAATTAGAGGCAATATTTTTGGAGAAACAATATTATCGAGACCGAGCGCGTACTAAAAGTACATATTTTGCTATTGGCTGTGTTCAACCCGGCCACTCAGAAGCTAACAATTCTCATTGGAATGCAGGTATTTGAAAGGTGGAAACACTTATTCAGTCTACCAAGACATTTATAGAAGTACGATCTCACAGTGTTTGGAGTTGTGATTTATTGCTAGAGCCACGATTTTATGGTGAAAAGATTTTTGCAACATTTGGTTCCAATGCGTCATGTGCAAATCTGCAGCTCTGCTACATCGTCTGTGATTGGACGATTTTACTCTCACTTGCCTTGGCAAATTACAGACGTACGGAGTCACAATAATCTTATTCTGATTGGTGCAGTCAAATGAGAAACGTGTCTGAACATAGACACGCTGCCAATAACCTTGAAACAGAACTGCCGATGTGCACAGGAGACACTGAACAAAGCGGTGCAAAAATATTTTCGCTACAAAATCGTGGCTCTGCATATCGCAAAATATTTTCGTGAATAAATATGACTGCCCTTTAAGGTAAATAACAGATTTCGCTCATTCGAGAACAATATATATAATTAAAGCAAAAGATTTTTGGCGAAAATTATTTTGTACCAACTTGTTTTAGTTGTCTTTCTACAGTTTCGCTTCGCGGTCAATGATTGGATGTTTTCAACCGTCAGCGCCTTGTGTTTCTACCCGCTAATTACAACTGAGATCCGGGTTCGATTCTCGGCGCAGTCGGTCCCTGGATTTTCGATTGTGGGAATCGTGCCGGACGTTGCCACTGTTCGGCGGGTTTTCTCTGGGATCTCACGTTTCCCCCGACCCCTCATTCCATCGCGGCTCCATCCTCACATCATGTCACCTCACCAGCACTAAAGACGTAAATGTTGAGCGCTGACCAAAATCTCTTCAGTTCATTTCACGGATGCGTGGGCCTATACACAATAAAAAAAATTTGTACATTTACAAGGAAAATCTTGTAAACTAATATCAGAACGTAATAAGCCAGGTTATGAAAGTAAGATGTCAGAAACCTTTTAAAGTGGTTACAAATATCGTAACCACCTTTGCGAACTAGTAAAATAAACGTTAATGAGCATATTTTTCGATTTGAAACAAAATAAACCTAGGAGACCTGACAAGTTTTACAAAACATTTCGAAATTTTACAAAAAAATTATTTTGGAAACTAGTTTTCAAAAATTGTTTTTGTAACACTACAAAAAACGTTGTAAACTTAACCAGATATACAAAATTTGTTTGTATATTTACATAAATGTTTGTATATATACAAAGAAGTTTGTAAAAATACAATTTTTTGTAAATTTTACAAAAAGTCTTTGTAGTGTCACCAAAAACTTTTTTTGGAAACTGGTTTCCAAAAAATCTTTTTGTAAAAGCACAAATTTTTTTTTACTGTGTGGTGTCGCAGTAAGCTTGTTCTGATTGGAGCAGTTGATAACCGCTTTGCCAATAACCGTGAAGCAAAGCTGCAGGTGGGCACGCAAGGTAATGAAGCAAGTTAGTGCAAAATTAGAATATATTGGTTTGTAGACATACGCCATTACTCATGTTTTGCTGATCAAACCTGTGTTGAATGACAAAGTACGAAAACGAACAAGAAAGATAAATATAAATCACACACAAAAAGAAAAAAGCATTCCCAAAGGAATTCTGTCTTTTTTTTTTTTTTTTTAATAATTGTTATATTAGACAACAAAGAATTCTAGAGACAGAATTCAGTCGAATATCTACACAATACCCAGACACAGAAGACAGACACAAATATAGAACCAGATTCCCAATATGAAACAAGATGGAAGTATACAAAATACAGTGAACAGTGGACAACAAACAAAATACAACTGACAACACAACACAAGTTAAAACCAATGAAAATATGCGTAAAGTGCAATATTATTTTAGCCGAAAAGCAGACTTTTAGAATGTGTGAAGTGGTCAGGAGATTGTAAATTTTGTCAGATAAAAGGTTGCCGTATACTGAGATTTTTGCTTTGTGTTTAATAGCGTGTCGGAAGGCCCTTTCACACGAACAAATTTTGCTTCAATTTTCTTTCAAATTTATTTAATTAGATTTCTTGAATGTCACGTGACGCCATGTTGACGTCATAAACGCTGCCATTTTGTCTTTCAATTTATTGACTGTCACGAATTTCGTCAAAGAATTTCGTTTCGGACATGTTTGAAGTTTTCTTGAATCAAAGTATTTTAGAATAGAAAACAGATTTTCCTAACACTATCAATTAGATATTCATTGTATTTTGTATGCGAAATGTATACAGTACTCTTAAAAATAATTACGTGCGTAATTTATTTTAAATAATATATACAAAAAATAAGAAATTATGTTAGGCCTAAACCAAATATTTTTGTGTCGCGCAGGGTTAGTAAATAATTATAAAAGAGTTACATTATATATTTTGTGCGTTATTTGTTTATAAATTTATTGCTAACTTTTCAAGTGGTGTCTTCAATATTTATTAAATCAAATTTTTGAATCTTCATGGTATTTAATACATTTAATTCAATTAATATTTAATCGTGTGGAATGATCTTAATAAATTGTGATGAAATTTTAATTGTAGAGGATATCCACACGAGTTCGGATTATAACATGTCTTAAAAGTGATTCACGAAAGTCTCCGGTTTCTAGGGATCACACCAACGACCTGGAAAGGCCAGAGATGCTCGTGGATTGGTTTCACAGAGGAAAATGTTTTGGTACAGTCAGTTGTATGTATGTTTGTATTCGGCCAAATAAGCATTTGACAATTGTATGAACCAATTATTAGGTTGCCTAGATGATTTATTTATGATATGGTTTAGTATAATTAAATATGTATTTTGTTAGAGCGGTGGGTTTTATAAATTTTTCAGGCAGTAAAATTTTTGTTGGAAAATTACATACTTATTTCACCATATTACACGAACGTATTATATAACTGACTGTATACCAAAAACTTTTCTTTGGAAATGGGAAAATTTGCAATTTCAATGATTTGCTGGTTAGAATTCAATGTTCTATGCATATTCAAGCCCTCGTCTATTCGTTTACTATCTGCTGTTCCACTTAGTAGCAGCTGATAGACAAATGAACTGGCCTTTAGTATATACAGAACATTAGATTCTAACTTGCAGATTTTTAAAATCGCAAATTTTTGCTATCTAAACAAGCGCAACTTGAATGTCGTTGCAGCAACCAATTTCGATAACAGAACAAGGTAACTTCAAGCAAGTAGTCACAGCAGTCTTTCTACTGGACATATATATATTATGCAGTTCAACTCTGTTTCTGTTTTACCTACACAAATCTGTCAGACATACATAAATCCATAGCCATCTTTAGTACAAGGCCGCGGCCTTAGATCTGGCAACCCTGTCAGGAAGGGTCATTTTAACACTTCTTTTGTCTCGCCAAAGGCAGCGACTTCCCCTGATTCGCCGGTGTGTCGGGCAGAATAACGAATCAGGTACAGCCATTGCCTTTGAAGAACTGAAATAAGTGTCGAAATTACCCTTGTGTGCAGGGTTGCCAGATCTAAGGCCGCGGCCGTCTACTAAAGTTGGCTATGGTAAATCACATTATTATTTGGGAACAAACTAGACTTCATTGATCGGTGCATCGCTGAACACTATCTGTGGTGTCATTGACCACCATTTGCGTGTTTGACTGCTCACGTGCGAAAACTAGAGCCACGATTTTGTCGCGAAAAGATTTTTGCAACATATTGTTTCAGTATCTCGCATGCACCTCGGCAGCTCTGCCTCACGGCTATTGGCAGCGGGTCTTTGCTCAGACACGTCTCTAATTTGACGGCACCAATAACAGTGAGGCTATTGTGACGTAATACGTCTGTGATTTGTCAGTAGAACCTCAAGACGTGTGACAGTTAAAACGTCCAATCACTGACCATGAAACAGAGTTAAGGATGTGAACATAAGGCATGGAAACCAAATGGTGCTAAAATCTTTTCGCCATAAAACCGTGGCTCTAGCGATTACTTCTTTCGCCATGTTGTACGAAAGTATATATCATTGAGAGGGACCCCGGTTTTTCGCGAAAAGAATTTTGCCCCACTTCGTTTCAGTGCCTTACGTGCGCATCTGCAGTTTTGTTCTGTGGTCAGTGATTGGCTATTTTAACTCTAACGAGCATTGGGATTCTACCGGCAAATCACAGACGTGTGGTGTTGCAGGAACTTTATAGTAATTGGCTCAGACAAATGATACACGGCTCTTCACATAGACACGCTGCCAATAACCATGAAGCGGAACTGCAGATGTGCACGTAAGGCACTGAAACAAACTGGCGCAAAAATCTTTTCGCGAAAAACAGAGCCACTAATCATTGACTGTAAACCAAACATTTTTCTCTCTGATGTAAGAGTCACTCCCCTTGTTCAGCGGCGCCAGTCCCAGGGAGAGCACTGGAGGGTACGAAGATGAGATAAGAGGGTTTAACGACACTCTAACAACAAAGTCTTAGTTTCCCTGTGCAGCAGGCATTAAATACCGCGTCAGAGTTACGGAAACAGGCAGGCAATAGAAGCTAGACTGGCTTGTACGTCGACAACCGTGACGTCACTATGCGCGAGACACGAAACAGCGTGCACTGTTTTGGTCCTTGCCTTATTCCTATGGGACTTTAAGAGGGTGTGACACATAATTCAACGCTAAAAGCATTAATCTATAACTGTAGGTTTCTTGAAGCCAATTTGCGAAAATTAAACAGTAGCAATCCTAGATAATAGTTTTAGCCAACGTTTTAAACAAGATTGTTTTCCAGTGTTACGAACTTCTGAGGCACAATCTCTGACGCCGGAACCTCATGCATTTAACTGTGGCGCAAGAGATCACGCGTAACGAATTAGCAATTATGGATAAATGTTTACTCATAAAGTAGGCAAATATAATTATCTAGGATTGCCACTGAGTATTTTATCCGTACTGGCTTCGAAAGAAGCGTAGTAATAAACTGATGTTTTCAGCGTTTATTTATCTACCGCGTACTCTTAAATGCATGGGCCCGAGTTTCTTCGCATTTAACGACAGTTATTTTTTAAAACGTAAATGGGAGCCGAAATCGTAAAATCGCTTCGTAACTTTGTTATGACTGATTTAAACAGCGTACTCTAATTTTGTCGAGTCAGAAGACGGCAAAATAGTTGCTAATTAGTTAATTAACGAAATTTCCCGAGAAACTCGGGCCCAAGCCCTTAAACGGTGACCCAATTTTTAATTTTTTTTATGGAAAGTGCGTAGTCAAGTCCAGCGAGTGCTTCCCTATTTTTGTTTTAAAATTTCGGTTGGTATTTTTTTTTATGTAACAGCAGTCTGAAAAAAGCCGTTTGTAGCAATTTTCATGTGTCACGTATCTATGCCTCAAAGCATAATATCTAGAAAACAAAGACTATAGAAGCAATTTTGTGTGTATTTTATGTTAGTAGATAGAGATATCTAAAACACGCTTAGTAGTATCTAAAAAAAAAAAAAAACTTTCTCCTAACACGCTGCATGAATATTTGCGCGCCATCTGTATAGGACTCTTAAGAGCCGAGTATGGTGAAGTGAAAGGAAAAGTGTAACACAACGTCCGTGCCCGAGACAGAATACTAACCCAGGACCTCTCTGGAGAGGAAATGACTGGCGCCGTCCTCGGAAGAGTTGCTCCGAGAAACCAGAGCATCTGTAAGTTGCGTCTGTCCTCGGGTTGTCGAGTTGTCTAGGGGGGTTGGGGAGGGAGGTATGAGGTCACGCCAATTTAGGCACGGCCCCCTGACCTTGCGGCACCGGAACTAGCCCATCTTCATTTCCCTCGTTTAAAAACACTTCTGCTCTGCCTAGAAGGACGGCAAGGGGGGAGGGGGTATTTGAACTTTGCCCGGCAATCTCTCCCGGATTGGTTAATTGCGCGCGCCGTGATTGGCCCCAGCGTCGCCGCATTAGCGCCGCGCCAGAGACCGTGACGTCACCGGGCCCGGACCAATCAGCGCTAATCGGTGACGTCACCTTTTTTTTTCGCATCCCCTTGGCTGAAGGCTGGACGTCGTGGAATGCGACTGCGGCGATAACGTAACTGCATGTTCCCTGGTTATTGTAAGTGTACGAGGTATTAAGTCAACGTGATCTTTGAATTAATTTTGCAGCGGGGGTGTATGAGAAGCTGAAGTGTTTTGTTGGATATATACTCTTTGCTAGCAAACTTTACTGAGTCACAGTAAACAAACAGGTACATAAAGGACTAAATACAAGTAAATGAGCAACAAACAAACTAAGAAACAAACCAAGGAATTAAAAAAAAGCTATAGTCTTGCAAGTAATTCCGAAATAGTAATTTAGTCGGTGGCAAGTACTTGAATTTGCAGGAGCCACGGTATATGAGTGGTCTCGCCCTTCACCAGTCCACTGTGGCTCCCTACAGTCCCCTGGTTAAGGGCGTTGAACCCGTAAAATTTCATTATGTATATATATATATATATATATATATATATATATATATATATATATATATATATTTGTGCCAAACACTGCTCAACTTTTGCACATCAGATAACACGTCATTTTCCCAAATAAAAAAAAAATTAGGCCCCTTAGTTTTTGCGTAATCACTCATCGAAGTCACAAAATGGCCATCGCGGTGTAGCAAAAAAAAAATGTAACTAATGAATTCAAAATTACCGGATCTGAAAGTCAGTGTATCAATTCATTTTATGACATTTTTGACAAAAGTTAGTTTTGAAATTTTTAGTAGTAGCCAAAAGTCAAAGTGATGCAAAAATGTAGGCTAATTTTCATTAATTTTTAAAAAATACAAAAATGTATTGCTTTGTGTTTACAAAAGTGTCTTGAAGTAGCTCAGATAATTAAGTATCAATACGAATTATCTCGTTTCTTCAGGTTAATTATTTTTATTATTTTGGCTACACCGCAATTGCCATTTTGTGACTTTGACAGGTGATTATGCTAAAAATAGGGGATATAATTTTTTTTTATTTCGGGCAATGGAATGGTATCTGATGTGTAAAAGTTGAACAATGTTTGGAACAAATATAATTTTTTGAATTTTCAAGGCTCCAACGTCCTTAAAACCAGCGCCCTCCTAAACAAAATTAAAGGAATGAAATAAATAAAGAAATTACAGTTCCCGCCCCTCACTGCGCTGCTCACTTACTTCACAACTCTACTAATAACCTGATCCTTCCTTCTATTTCCAGTGCCATTTTAGCACCCCCCCTCCCTCCGGTACTACTCTGGACAGTTCTTTCAATAATCTATTTTGTAGAAGCTACCATCTGATTTGTAAAAGCAACAAGACTTTGTTTCTTCAACAGAACAGATTGTTGAAGGAACTGTTCAAGAGTAGTACCAACAACCAAACACTTTTGTTGTCCCTATTTTAACACAAGTATGTAAGTTATGCTACCTGCAACTATACTGTTTTTTCAGTGAACGTACGTTCAACCTACCATAAGATAAATGTCATTCGCTTGTAAGTGGGACTGTTACCCTATTTGACAGAGGCAACAATAATCTCGCTATTGTAATATTTGATGACTGCTATTGGTCCGTAGACAGCTACGAAGTGTCAGGCGTAGGCTATGTCATCCAATCATGTATGTCACAAGAAACTACAGTGTTTTCAAGCATATGTTGACACAAAACATTTTCGCGATATACTATCATCTCTAGGTAGAGGCAAGGTTATTTCGCGTATTGATTCTAGGTCGGGTTGAATGACAATATTGTATACTTCAATACTCCTTCTGTGATTAGACGACACCTGTTTCAACACATCTTTGACGACTGCAAGCCAGTGATAAATAAGGAAACAAGTCGTGGTGGTAACACGTGTTACGGTTAGAAGCCAATGTATATTTGACTTTGGCCAGTGTGTGTATAGGTCTGAGAAGTCTAGGCTGTTGCCAGATGAATACGCGAAATACTCGTGCCTCTATCTCTAGGTGTATGCTATACCTTAGAGCAGAAATGTTCCTGAATAAATTATATGGCACGATAGATTTATGGCACTTTTACACAAACATTTATTTCACAGTTGGATCACGGGGGGTGGACAAATATGTCCTGAAAGAATCAAAACGTCATGGAACGAATCTGGTATTGTTGAGACCACAGGGGTAGCATAAGGATTGAATGTAGTCGAGGGGAGTGAAGCCAAGAGGGGGGAGAAGTAGCCACCAAATTTGCCAGCCACAATTCTGCTTTAACCTCAAAAGTACACATCAGACTGGTATTTTTAAGGTAAATTAATGTATTATGCTTAGAGACACTGGAAAATCGCGGGAATAGTTGACTGTTTGCTAGGCTCCAACATACTGTGTATAACACTGAATGTTTCGTATAGACATTGGCTATCGTTTATTTGTAGCATTGTTTCTCTCTACAACAAACCCAGTTAGAACTGTACAACTTGGACACACAGCGTGTGTGATTTGTCCCAAAACTGTTCACACGTGTCACGGTTAATATAATACAGTTTATTGGAGACTATTTTAAACTTTTTCGCGATTTTCCAGTGTCTCTAATTATACTATTTAATTGATGTTTTAGGTTGAAAACTTTATATTTTAGCTCTGTTTACACACCTCTTAGCTGTTATTTCCTCAATTTTTAATTAGTCGGCCATATTGATACCAGCCATTTCAAGCGTTTGTTTTGTTACATTTCCCGGCGACATGCTCCATCTGGACCTTTCTGGTTGGTTGAGACCGGAAAAATATAACTACACTAATTTGTTTCAACGCCTTGCGTGCACATCTGCGGTTCTGCTTCGTGGACAGTGATAGGATGTTTTATCAACTCTCAGCGTGTGGGGGATCTACCTGCTAATCACAGACGTGTTGTGTCGCGGTAACCTTGTCATAACCGGCACAGTCAAATAACTGACGTCTGTACACAAAGACAAGCTCCATATAACCACGAAGCAGAGCTACAGCACAGACTAGATAGTAATACAGACGCGCAATGACGTGGCGGCTCGTTTGATACGGGCGAACCTCAGCGCTTATTGGCTGCCTGAGGTTGTTAATACCAGCCCAGTGTGTTTTTGGCTCCTGTATGTTACTGCAGGCTTCCTATTGGCCTGGCTGCCGATTATCAGAGCAGCTGCCTCACGCTGATTGGCAGTAGGTGTCTCCGCCATGTTGCTGGGCAGGGAAGCCATTTTGCTGGCGTGTGTGACTGAGTTCGCTGTCCTACCAACTAATTCACTTCTGTATTCCTAAATATTCTGTGGCTGCAGATTATCAATTCAGACACAAAATATTTTTACAGTTTTGTTTCTAGACAACACTTTCCACTTACCATTCAAATTTCGATTCTGTATAAACTTGAATAATCCTTGTTTTATCGGTCCGGCACATGTCATTCTCACGTCCGCGTTAGTAAGACAAACTCTCAGAATTTCCCATAGTTAGGTTAAATTTTCACAGTCACGCATGCTTAATTGCCCTGATATGTGTGACATTTCTTCCAAAAAGTTCCTGTAATGTATGAGCCACGCCGCCGTTCCCCGAAGACTAGCTTGGTCACTCGTAGTTGGACCAGCTTTAAACGATGATCCAAGAAGATCACGAGATGAGTATCTAGCGGCAGCAGGGGGTTACAACCATACGTTAAGTTGGCAGCCTGAGTAAACGTATTTTGCTCATTCGAGTCCTCGAAGTGCGTAAGTTCTAATTGTGACACAGTACGCGCATTACCATAGCCGTCTTTAGTACAAGGCCGCATTTGTACCACATATTGTTTTTCTTATTTTAGACGCAAAATGTGACTAAATTTTGCTCATATGAAATTATTATCTCTCTCATAGTTTTCGCATAATGGCTTGTTAATGTCAAAATTTGCACGTTTCCGTTTTAAGAACGTCACTTAATCCTACTCATTTAACAAACTGAAAATATTCACAGTGAATAACGGTGTTGTAGGCTACAGGTTCAGCTATGTCAAACCACAAAATAAAATATCGTTGTATTTAAAAATATTTAATTTTTTAAACGTTTATTTTAATTTTCAGCAGTTTTATTTAAATACAAAAAAAAATTCATCGCTAAAACAGCTTAGTCAGACTACAGTACTATACAATGTTCTAACCTGATGTATGCGAAACTAAGATATAAACACACTTAGAACTTAGCTGCAGACTTTCCTATAGTAACATTGTACGGTAACCACTTGAAAGCAAAACGGGATCTGCGGGAATCTCACACGCTCGTTCAGCGCTTGGCTCGTTGTACAGTTGCGGCATTTGATGCGCGTTTCAAGGTCGCCCTTATTGCTCCGTCGCTCTGAGCCTCGAACAGCTGCTCTAGTTTGAAAGAACGTAACGGCGTTGTTAACGCTCCGAGACGACGTAGACGTCAACTAATTACAAATGTTCAGACAGGAACCGTAGACACAACCAGTTTATTACAGCGTAGTTCTACCTCGGCTGAGTAAACTCTATTAGCTCTGCCAGCACTAAGGTTATTAATATGTAAATGCAGCGTGTCACTGGGCTTGATATGCGCCGCAATTAGACAAGGAAGTGTTTGCTCAGAACTGCCAACTCTCGCAGCTATTTCATTCAATTTCCCCTGTCTCGAAGAGTAAGAATGTTTGGTTGGACGTCAACCCTACGTCAACTATTGCGTCAAATTGAAATTACGCTTCAGAAAGAGAAATGTTAATTTATCATATGACGATCTTCTAAGCTGTAGTTTTTTTACCTCCGCTTTGATGCCGTTCTTGCAAAGAAGGCAGGAGGAGAGAAATATAGCGCAGGGATTGTGGTCAGCACTTAACATATATGTCTTTATCACTCGTGAGGTGTGACATTACGTGAGTATGGAGCAGCGCCGGAATGAAGGTGCGGGGGAAACGGGAGATCCCCGAGATAACCCTCCGAGCAGCAGCATCGTCCGGCACATGCGAATATCCGGGGACCGACCCCGTCGGGAATCGAACCCGATCGCCTTGGTGAAGGCATGAAAGCGGAATATAAACGTGGTCAAGTAGGATACATATTGTACTATGGTTTGAAGGACAGCGTCATAAGGCATGTTGGAA
This sequence comes from Medauroidea extradentata, assembly GCA_003012365.1. Lineage (NCBI taxonomy): Eukaryota > Metazoa > Arthropoda > Insecta > Phasmatodea > Phasmatidae > Medauroidea > Medauroidea extradentata. The sequence goes on from PNEQ01112667.1 coordinate 130,541, forward strand.
TTACTAGCTTTTATTTGTTTAGAAATACTTATTTGAAATACACGGAATCGTGGTGAACTCATAAATCCATAATATCTTGAAACAGAGGAATATTGCAATAATATTTCGTGCAAACGGAATTTGGGAAACGGTGTTGCGGCCTGCCGTGTATGATTGAAGATTGGTACAGATGATGGTTTATCGCGGGAAAAGTTGACTGTTTGATGGATTTCAATACACGTCCAGCTTACCAGAAGATTACTGGCTTTAGCTTGTACGTGGAGCTGTTGCCCTGTTAGAATGAGCCAATAAGAATCCCGATATTGTAATATTTTATGCCTGGTATTGGTCTGCAGACAGCTACGTTGTGTCAGTGTTTTCAAGGCTATCTTGGCACAAAACATTTTCGCGATATACCATCATCTCTAGAGATTGGTTATGTACGTCTACATATTTAATTACGAATCACAAATGTTCAATACGGCGCACTAGAGATATCATTGGTCTAGACAGATTAGGACACGCCAACAACGGAAGAAGAATGTTTTACGTGGACATGTTATACTGAAACAAGCAAACAGTTAACTTTGCTCGCGATAAAACAATGTCCCTTCCCTAGTAATTACTGATAAACACCTGTGACGTACTTAGCGTAGATATTGTTTAAAAATCGTAAATAATTGCTCGCTTTTAAGAGTGTGTGTGTGTGTGTGCGCGCGCGTGAGTGTATACACACACACCAACACACACAAGAGGTATGGAGAGAGTAAAGCCGAAGACATTTTTAAAATTTGAAAGATCTAGGTCCGGTTTCACTAACCTCTGTTAATCATTTATCATTTGTTGAAGAGGGTTAACAGAAGATTTAACACCTTCAATCTTCTGTTAATCCTGTTTAACGAATGTCAAATACTTAACTGAGGTTTGATGAAACCGGGCCCTACAGTGAAAATCTGTGGTAATTTCGACGAAAACCAAAAAAAATCTGTAAATAAGACTTAAACATGACGGATGCGACTCCGACCTAAGGGCCAAGCTAGCAGTCGTATTAAGTTTATTTAATCAATGGTAAAAAATACCTAATGGTTAGATTACAAAGGAAATTATTTAAATCAGAAAAAGTATTCTACAAGAAACGTCTTAAGTGCTAGTGTCACAAAATGTTATATAAAAAGAATGCATTGCTCACAGTTACTATTTGGGATAAAATAATTGTATTTTTACACTTTAGATAGGAAATATTGAACGCAGAAATCTCAATTTCGCATTGTAGCAATAGTCTTAAAAAAATTCATGTAGAGTTCTAGACGTTTGCTTAAAAAGTTTATGTGAAAAATTAATTCTTTGAAAAGTAAGTCATTTAAAAATGAGTACCCGTTCTTGTCACGAATTAATTTGTAAGTTTAGATGTTCAAATTAACAAAGTTTACGATCTGCACTGAACTTGCATTAACGAAGAAAATTAGTACTACGCTAATTATATTATTGGCTGAAGAAGTTAACTAACCAATTAACTTAAGCAGCCAGATATGTTTGACCTTAAGCATACGTATGAATCCCTCACAGAAAGTAATCCAATAGAAATTCTGAATAGAATACATAATTTATTAATTACACTAACACGAGAAAAACACGAAATGGAAATTTGTCAACAACAGCCAGTAAATCTGATACCATACCGTAAGAGGGTGTGCCTTAGAAACACTTTTATACCATTTTTATTTTCCATTATTGTCAACTATGAATAAATATTAATTCAATATAATGTGGCTATGTGTAATTCGGAATTTATTGCAAAGCAAAGTTCTTGATTCAGAGTTTGTAATTTCCCAGTCACCCCCGCTTACTGGTACTGGTCATAATTTTACAATTTTGAAACACGGTATAAAATAGGAGCGGTAATTTTTGAATCTGTAGTGTCAGACGCTCTGCGCTATGTTTGGACCCAGGGACGCACACACACATTCCAGAGAGTAGAGAAAACAATGTGGTCGCGGCAGCTGACACACGCCAAGTAGGAAGTGTAGTTTATACCGCAGCCAGCCGGAGAGGAAACAGGTGTTGCTCCTGTTTTATCAGCCTCAATTTTCCCTCCCCCCTCCCTCCTCTTCCTCTACACCTTCCCCGCTATGACGATTCATTGTCTCCGTGCTGGCTACAGCGCCCGGTTAATGAACACCACTTTGGGACTCGCGTGCCCCCGTGGGCGACCTCCGGAGAGGGAGAAGGGGGGGATGTCGACAAATGAGGGAGGCATTCTTTCGCCAACATCCACCTACGAGCAACAATGGACCATCTTCACGACAAAGACCTCTACGGGTAGTGTCAGTGTTTTTTGATTAAACGAATTTTGCACCACTTTGTTTCAATGCCTTATGTGCACATCTGCAGCTCTGATTCGCGGTCAACGGTTGGATGCTCTACGTCTAAGCATTTTACAAGCAAACGACAGACGTGTGGTGTCTCAGTAACATTATTCTGATTGGCACAGTAAATTAAGCGACGCCTCTACATACTTTGATTCTGGCCAATAACCGTGAAACACATCTGCAGATGTGTGCGTAAGGCACTGAAGCAAGTTAGGAAAAAATATTTTTTTTGCCAAAATTCAGCAGCCCCATCTATAGGAGAGGGTGGAGGAAGGGTAGGAATCACGTTTTTTAAAAAGTAAATCTCTTAAGAGAAGCTGAGTGCCTTGAGCTTAGATATTATAAGACAAGTGGTGAGAGAGAAAATGTCAGCCTTAAGGCCATGATCTTTCATTTATTTCGCACAATTGCAAATGACTCGAATATTTTCTAATCAAATGCTTTTAAAAAAAATTTTTGAGAATGTGTACAGTCATACGATACACAATTTTGTCAGAATGTTCATTTTGGCTTATTTTGATCACAAAATATGTGGTATTTCAGGGGCAAGAATCTAAAAATTGGTTTAGTGTATTACAACAGAAAAATTCAGATACAAATTATGATATATAAGTGTTAAATCTGAAAGAATGAATTTTTGATGTACGTATTAATTTTCGTTAAAAAAATATTTACGAAACCACTGCAAAATTAAAGAGCAAGACCTTAAGAGATTCGATGTATCGATCTCGCTCGTTCGTAATCCAATAACACGACAATTTTACTAGTAAGTGTATGTTACTGACGGGTCGAAATACATAGGATTGAACTACATGATGTACTGTTCTTATATTCCATCAGAAAATTGTTCGCTGAAGCCCCAATAACGCTATATTTAGCCATTTTAATTATTTTCTTTGTTTTTCCAATGATCAGAGAGTAGAATTAAATACAGATGCATCATGACATAGGTATGTTATATGGCGAGGGGTATGAGGCTTTGAGACAGAAAGGGATAAGAGTCCATTCGCCATATTGAAACGTAAAATAAGTGCTGACTATCCTAGCAACATGTAAAATTTGACTACGGGTTGTCCAACCATAACCTCATCACTCAACACACCTATACATGAACAGCTGTGGCCTCTAAAAGCAGAGTCTAACTCTCCTCTAATGGACAAAGTAATCTTGGCTTCTAATGCTCCAATTGTTTTTTTCTCTCTAATCTACGCTATGGATAGAGCCAGTAATTTTTGGTGGAAATAATTGTGCAACAAGTTGTTTCAATGCCTCGCGTGCACACATGCAACTCTGGTTCGTGGTTATTGGCAGAATATAAGGGCGTGGCTCATTTGACTTCACCAACCAGAACAATGTTACCATGTCTGCGATATGCGGTTATAGAACCCCGAGACGCCGAGAGTTAAAAACTTCCAATCACAGACCATGAGCAGAGAAACATATGTGCACATAATGCATTGAAACAAATTGCTGCAGAATTATTTTCAACTAAAATCACTGGATCTACAGCTGATATTATGCTACTGTTTAAAAAAAACATATATACATAACAGTTATTTACGGTGACAACAAACACCGTTTCAGACGAAGGCTCTTTATGTTGGAGACAGAGGAAAGTGTCGCAACGGTAACACACAAAACTAGCGTTCGGATAGGCCCGGATTCGAATCTTGACTCCCGCTATCCTGATATATGTTTTCAATGGCTTCCCGAAACCTCTCCAGGCATATACTAGGATAGATCCTTTTAAAAACCGTAGTTCCTGTCCTTGTGTGAAGTTACGATTTCGACGAGACAATGCCTAGTTGATTTGACTTCGGACCATCCTAGACATACTTTCTTGAATATATATAGAGAGTATTATCTCAGCGGATACGTTAGGTGTACATAAAAATCAAGGTATCCTTAAAAGTCTGCCGCCTTTTGCTCTCATCCAATGTATCGTGAAGGTCTAAGAATGACTCCACGCACATCTGTCTAAGCATAGGCTACATCATCACTAGGGACGTGCACAAATTAGAGTTATTTTCTACCAGCAGATTACAAAGTGAAAAAAAAAAAAGTACTTTTACAAAAATAATTCTTTGGAAACGAGTTTAAAAATATTTTTTTGTTAGTCTACAACAATGTTATAAACTTTACAGAGAATGCTTATAAATATAAAAATATATCTGTACATTTGCATTTTATATTGACAAATAATAACTGCATATTCACAAATAAATTCTTGTATTTTAACAACAATTGTTTGAAGTGTCACAATTTTTTTGTAACCAGTTACCAAGAAATGTTCTGTAAAATAACAAAGTTTTTTGTAAAACGTGGCAGCCCATTGAAGGTTATTTTGTTTCACATAAACACTCAGCTCATAGACATATATCCCACTAGTCAGCACAGGTGTATGGGAAATTTAGAGCACTTTAATGACGTGCGAAATTCTTGTTATAGTGCCTAGACTAATAGTTTCGACATATTTTTTTGTAAACGTACGAATTTTTTTACTGTGTAGACTCCAAACGGTTGCAGGTTCGTTCGACGTCTCCCGTTGGCCTACGTTGTCGGGGCCCTGCCGCGGAGAGTACTTGTGTCCCACGATAGACTGATATAAGCTGTTCAGGATCAACTGAGCACTTCTTAGAATTTTCTGTGAGCAGTTATGCCGCCATCTTTACTATTTCAAATACGAAAACTTGCATGTAACTAAAACCTAAAGTAAACATTTCACAACTCTCAAAACTTTACTTCTATAACCCCAATTAATACATTTTTTTTAATTATTGTAAGTGTTGAGAAGTGTTCATTTGAAAGTGAACAAGTAGCGACACACGTAACCGTCATCGCATAGAGGCTCGTGGCAAATGGAATCACAGATTGTGAACTTGTATACACAGTGCAATGAAGTTTAGTATGTCACCAAATATTAACAAGAACTTAGCATGTCTCTAATAATCATGTGTCAAGCTGTGAGCCACTCACATGCAAGCAATAGTTCATTTTCTCCATGAATCAGAATTCTTATGTCAAACTCTGGGACGTGGTTACTTACAGAAAATAAGATGGGATTATACTGACAAACATGGTTGTGTGGTGAATATTAAGGAAACTGCATAATAACTATCGCAAAAACAGTAGAAACAAGACAGCATGGCATTAAGGTTCTTATCTATGTAGGCCGCGTAGGTGTATGCGAGGCACAAAACCGATGGAGTGTTAAGAGCGACGTAGGTCGGCGTATGTAATGTATTATCGCCTCTACACACAAACCCAGCAACTGACGCGCAGAGCTTTACTATTATTCTTTTTCCTATGGGTCTTCAAGCGGTGACATATTATTTTATTTGCGATACTTATGGTCCAAATTCCAACGCCTAATTCTATTATTGTGTTTTTCGAATCCGGTTGGAATTTTCCTAGATACGGAAGTTTAAAAATAAAAAAAGCAGTTTTTAGCCATTTTGAGAGTCTTAGATATCGTGTTTCCAATAAGCGGTCCTAATGTTTTAAACTGACAGAAACATTGTTTGAAATGTGTTTTCTTTTCATAGATGTACAAACGTAATACGCGTTAAGGTGTTTCTTACAAATATGATTACTTGTATCTCCCTGCAATGCGTTTCAAGCTCAGGTAGATAAGAACCTTAATGCTTTGCCGAAAGCCAAAATATTAGAATTATTACGTGTATGTCTACAATGTTAACAACTATATTCTATATTTGAATAAAACATTCCTAAATGGTCAATGACCTCTCATAGTGAAGCCAGGAGGCAAACTTGTCCTTGGAGGAGATAGTCGGTTGTTGCGCGCGGAGGGAAGCTGTGTGGGTCTGGACCAGAAAGGACAGTGATATCATATCCTCCAGAGAGCGGGCCCGGAGGATGCACCACATTATTATATCACGCGCGTGCCTTCCTCGCCTCATACCCCCTCCCCTCTTTAACCGTTAAATAAGGGGCGCGTGCTCACACGCACACACACACAACACGTGCAAGTGGCGTGATTCCAGCAATTAGCATATGAGCCCCGCCACTCTGACCGGGTTTTTGCTGGCTAGCCGCTCTTGATTGGTCGCATTCGCCGCTTCCTGGCGGCCGGCGGGGTCGACGAGGATAACATCACAACACTTACCCCTACCCTACCACCTCCCTCCCTCACCAACCCATTCCTACACGACGTGGCTGCTGGCAACTCCGCCATAGTCGGACCTAGAAAATACATAAACTTGAAGGGAAGTGATTTTTTGCACTTTTACGAAATAGTTTTTTTTTTTCGGGAAGTAATTTAAAAGTAATAATAGTATATATATAAAATTTTTTGTATGTACATTTCAGTAGACTTCTTGGGAATTTAAGAATACTGCAATGCATTTTCTGAATACTCCTAATTCATTATATTGTAAATTTTGTAATTTAAATAGTAGAATCACTAATATTATTATTTTATTTTATTGTTGTTTTAAAGGAAGGGGTGGGGTGTTAGTTCAACAAGGTACCATTTCTACATAGATATTTTGCTAATAGTAGTAGTTAATTTCATACTTACACATATTAAAAATACGTATTAATATACGCTACCCTGTTTCTGTTTCCTGGCCAGATTGTCATTATACGTCTGGGGGCTAGGAAAGTGTCCTTGTAAATGTCAGCTAGTCAACTAGGAAGTAAAGTCCCCTTCACTACGTCAGTATAATTGATACACTCCTGCCGGTCCTGATCGATCACTCTCCCGAAAAGGTACGATCCAAGGTCACCAGCTCGAGAGTCCCACGCCGTGGCCGTGTGTTCACAGGGACAGAAATTTGTTTGATTGGATAGTGGTCGAGAGATTCTACAGCAGACAAACACACTCTACGTAGCAGATCTGAAATAACACTTCTGACAGCGCTATGTGTATTTATGGGCGGATATGAATGTAACACATACGTAAGTAGGGCCTTTGGACCGAAGAAACAGTCGGATAAGTGTATTTTCGTGCGAATTTTTTTCTCGATAACTCATCAACGTATTTGATAAATAAATTTTTCTTCTTATTGCGGATTGTCTACAGCTGACGCCGCTTCTCCGCTCCCAGTTGCCATCTTCTTCTATCATGACTTTCTTCGATGGTCATATTCCTCACTTCAGCACATCAAATTAAGAATATAAAACAATTGCTCGACTAATTACGGCTTAAATATACGTTAAAATTTTAACTGCGATGCTTTTATTGCAGCGCAAGGTAAACATATTTGATATTGTAGTAAGAAATTTCAAATTTTTCTTCTCACAATTTCATAAAAGCGAAAAATAAAATAATTCAATATGGCGACTAATGCCGAGCCTTAACTAAAACTGATTAGTCACAATGAGGGACAGATTTTTGGGAATATATAATTTTGCATCAATTTGTTTAAGGCCTTGTTACGGAGTTTTGCAGTGATTTCGAAAATATTTTTTTTTATTGCTACCTAATGCTCATATCAAAATTTCGCTGCACAGTTTTGACACTTATATGTTATAATTTGTAGCTGAATTTTTTTGTAGAATTATACTGAACGGTTTTTTAGATTTAATTACCCAAAGTACCACGTTTTTTCGTCGTGAAAATAAGCAAAAATGAAGGGAATTATTTTTTTGCTGGCGAATGGTACATTATTTAAAAAAAAAACGCGTCCACAGTATTGTGCATCGTGTGATTGCACATTGACTCAAATTTTTTCAAAACTTTTGGTTAAAAAATATTTGAGTTATTGGCACCAGTCTGAAAAAAAAAAACTCGGGAACAAGCCCTTAAATTCGCACCTTTCCGCGCGCAACAGCTAACGACCGGATATGTCTAAGCTCTCTGGACATGTCACTTGATGTTTACGCGTGTGAGGTAAATTGTGCAGTCAGTGGGAATCTATATTGTTTGATAAAATATAAGTTTATTACTTATATATTGGGTGATGTACGTCTGAGACAACGTAGCTGTCTGTCGACCAATAACAGGCAACAAATATTACAACATTAGAATTGTTATAGGTTCAGTCAAATAGGACAATAGCTCTGTACAAGCTAAAGCCAGTAATATTCTGGTAAGCTGAGCGTGTGTTGAACTCCAGCAAACAGTCAAGCTTTCCCGCGATAAATAATCTTCTCTAACCATCACCTCTAGGAATCGTCACTGGAATGCTAGTACTTGATAAGAGGTCACACATATATTGACAGTTTGGACGGTCTAAATGGGCAGTAGAAGGCACGTAGCTAGACATCAGCAGTCAGTTGGGCCGCTCTTGCAACCATGCGGCTGTTGGCAAGAGCTTTTGGACTGCGACGTGCGACAGTCATCGCCTCTTAGCTGCCAGCTGCCCCAGTACATGACGAGATAGTGTAGACCATGCTTCTCGTCTGATAGTTGTTGCTGGGACCATGTCATCCGGCAACCCTTCTCCCGTATCACAACACAGAGACAGCGGATAGCGCAAGTGAAAATGTACGTGCTTCCGCCGTCGGGCAGGGCCACATTGTGTACTTGAGACGGCCGGATGAAGGTTGGGCCGGCCCGAGGAATGGATGAGGTGAGATAAGTGTGGAGCAGCGGCGGAATGAGTTCCTCGAGAAGACCCGCCACGTTCCCCACGTGCAAAAAAGTTCAAACCCGAACCCGCCGGATATCGAACCCGGATCGGATTGGTGGGAGGCGATAGATCTGACCCCTCGACCATCGTGACCCCTTGAACGTAAGTCTTTAGAGCCAAAATAGTCTCCAAAATCAGTGGCGGCTCGAGAGTTGTTAGCAGGTAGGGCACAAGTTGCTGAGAACCGTACACTCGTGTGAACGCACCGCCGTATAGCAATGACCATGAAATATCTACTGGCTACTTATAGTGTTGTGACCAGTCAGTAGTAAGCGGCACATACATACCGGCGTGTCAATGGCTGAAGCGTCAACTATATACAGTTCTCTGCAACTCGTGTCCTACGAACCGACGCTGTGCAAAACGTTGTAGCAAGCTGTACTTTATTTGATTGGGCTAACAACAGACGGATCTGTGACGAAAAAGACTTTTGTACCATTTGGTTTGTCAAGACTTTGACAACAGCATGCAGACAATAAGTAAAGAAATATTTGGCGAAGCTACCACGTTTCTACCAGCTAGTATGATGCAGAAGACAATGGATGATAATGTATTGTGGCCAGTGTGTGTAGGCGAAATATAGGTTGCTCTCAGAAGAACCCGCGAAATTAAGGGCGCGGTACCCCTAAGTTTTCAACGTCCATTTTTAGTTTTATATTTGTACCAGATATTTATTTTAGACATAAATTGTGCTTAAATCTTCTTCTTAGGAAATTTGTGTACCTCTCATTAGTTTTTGCATGAGTCGTAAACGTCAAAATTTGCACTTTACGGTTTTATGTACGCTACTATAACCAACTGACATACCAAACCGACAAAATTCACAGTGTATAACACTGTTGTAGGCTATGATTTTACACATATACAAACAAAAAAAATGTATTTAACAAAAAATGCTAAGTTTTTAAACGAAAATTTTAAATTAAAAAAAATTTAAATACACAAATATATATTTTTTGTTTATATATGTGACAAATCACAGCCTACAACACTGTTATACACGGTGAATTTTTTCGGTTTGGTATGTCAGTTAGTTTTAGTAGCGTTTATAAAACCGTAATTTTGAAAAAAAATTACGTTTACGAATCATTACGCAAAATCTGTGACGCAAATTTACTAAGAGGAAAATTTAATCACAATTTATGTCTAAAATTAGAAAAAAATATTTGGCACAAATATGAAACTAAAAAAAAGACTGAAAACTCAGGTAAGCCGCGCCCTTGACGTACTGTACATTCTGTCCTAAACTACTTGTTCAGTACATTGATTGCTCCTCCAATGAGTGGTTAGTTGTACATATAACAAAGTTTAGCAACAATGACCCAATCGCGATGACCGTTTACAAGAGTTTGAAATGTAACACATTCAGAACAAATTCGCAAAATTTCCGGTTTATTCAATTCTTTGTAAGAGTTGTAGAAGTTTGGTACATTTTCCATTGACACGTATGTTCTAAACCGTGCCTGATATGTCCAATCCAACGTATACTGTAAATATTGCCTAGCATTGTGACTGACATTAAACAGTAGCAGTTCTCAAAATTTACTGAAGTTAAACGAAACTGTGTAGTTAAAGCCACTGATATGTGACGTAAAGAATTTTGCACCAACCTGTCTCAGTGTCTTGCGTACACATCTGTAGCTCTGTTTCAAGGTCATTGGATAGCATAAACTTGTGCAGAGGTATCGCTCATTTGACAGTGCCAATCAGAATAATGTTGTGACACCACACGTCTGCGATTTGCGGGTAGAATCCCTAGACGCTGAGAGTTTAAACGTCTAATCATTGCCCACGAGGCAGGGCTGCAGATGTGCACATGAGGTGTTGAAACAAATTGGTGCAAATTTCTTTTCGCCAAAAATCAATGGCGCTGTATAACCGCGACGAATATTCTATGCTGAGTGTTGTCGCTTGTGCCCTTGCTGCGCGGAGGTTGTATACGGGGCGAACAGCCAGCTGGAAGGATAATCTCTCCAAAGTGGCCACGCGCCCAAGTGTACACTCCCCATCCCCCTCCAACACTCCGACCATCATCACCCACCGTAACTTTTCCACTTGGGGTGAGATGATGAGGAAGGAAGCGAGACGGGGATTGGCAGAGCTGGTGACACTATATACACTCTGAAAGTGGCACGAGCCTCCCCCTCCCTCCTCCAAGACTTCTTCATACAGCTAGGGTTATCTATTAGTCCGGGGCCGCAGAACACCTCACATTACAGAAGAGTAGCCGCCGTGGTATCGCGGGTTGGAACAAAAAAAAATCTCGAATGAATTTTAAGACACGCCCCAATACATCAGCGTATTTATACCTGCTACGATTGAATATAATTGCAGGTTATTCGGCACGCTCATGGAAATAGTCAATAGCAAATAATATTATACACATTTTTAATATACCACGTTTTATAAAACTGACTAAAATGTGTAAAATGATTTCTTCCTACGAAAATACTTGTAAATTTCAAAGTAAACAAACGTGTGGCGGACGTAACA